>CAUYLG010075506.1:0-219106 GCA_963573385.1 Cacajao melanocephalus
ACCCTGTCTCTAATAAAAATACAAAAATGAGTTGAGTGTGGTGGTGCGCCTGTAGTCCCAGCTACTCGGGAGGCTGAGGTAGGAAAATCGGTTGAACCCAGGAGGCAGAGGTTGCAGTGAGCCAAGATTGCACCACTGCACTCCAGCCTGGTGACAGAGTGAGACTCTGTCACAAAAAAAAAAAAAAAAAAAAACAAAAAAAAAACCCCCCAAAAAAAGAGTTAAAGATTACAGAAAGGAATAAAATGAAAAAAGTATTCTCTCCTCTCCCTGATTCTTTAGGTCATTGCCTCAGAGATAACTCCTACTAAATGTTTCTGAAAAGACTTTCAACATACAACATAAGTATGTGTAAATATATATGCTATATATATATATGTGTATGTATACCATTAGAATTATAAAATACAGATTCAAAGCGTAACCACATACATATATGTACATTGTTCAATAATGCTTAATGACAAAAATAGCTACAATTTAATGATTATAATTCAGGCATTATGCTAAACACTGCATATGGTATCATATTTAACCTTCGTAAGAATCCTATAAGTGATGGTAACTGTCCTCTTATAGTTGAATAAACCAAGGCACAGAGAGGTTAAGCAAGTTGCATGAGGTTACACAGGCTCTACTTATTCTTTTTTTTTTTTTTTTTGTGAGACGGAGTCTAGCTCTGTCACCCAGGCTGGAGTGTAGTGGCACGATCTCGGCTCACGGCAACCTCTGCCTCCCAGGTTCAAGTGATTCTCCTGCCTCAGCCTCCCAAGTAGCTGGGACTATAGGCGCGCACCACCACGCCCAGCTAATTTTTTGTGTTTTTAGTAGAGACGGGATTTCACTATATTGGCCAGGATGGTCTCATCTCTTGACCTCGTGATCCGCCTGCCTCAGCCTCCCAAAGTGCTGGGATTGCAGGTGTGAGCCACCGCGCCCGGCCCAGGCTCTGCTTATTCTATATTGAGTAAAATGCGATAGAGAAATGCCCATAAGATTGCAAATGAAGAATTTAGTGGTGAATTTTTTTATTTGCTTCTTTCTCTGAGGCAAGGAAAAATAGGAGTGATTGAGAGAACCAAAATGAGTTAAGTTGTTTTTGAATCCCGTGAAACTACAAATATGTTTTCTTCACTTGAATTTAAAGAATTTAAAAACACTGGCTGACGGTGCCTGCGGGCTGTGCCGCTGGCTAAGGTGCTTGGGGGCGGGGTGAGGACCAGTGTAGCCTCTGGGCCTTGTTGTGCCCTGGCGCCACCCGGACATTGCTCAGGCCACTGGCACCATGAAGATCTGGACTTTGGAGCACGTCTTTGACCACTCGTGGGAAATTGTTACAACAGCTGCAATGCAGAAATAAACAAACCCTATGAACCCAAGCGTGGTTGGAGTTGATGTGTTGGACAGACATATAGATCCCTCTGGAAAGTTGCACAGCCACAGACTTCTCAGCACAGAGTAGGGACTGCCTTCCATTGTGAAGCCTCTTATTCTTACTGGTGCAGCAAGAACGAAAACATGTGTGCATGAACATTCTGTAGTTGATCCCGTAGAGAAAGCAATGGAACTTAACTCTACTAATATTTCATTTACAAATATGGTTTCAGTAGATGAGAGACTTATACACAAACCAAATCCTCAGGACCCAGAAAAAACTGTTTTGACTCAAGAAGCCATAATCACCGTGAAAGGAGTTAGCCTCAGCAGTTACCTTGACGGTCTGATGGCAAGTATAATATCCTCAAACACCAGTAAAGGCTGAGAAGCAATGGAATGGGTAATACATAAATTAAATGCCAAGATTGAAGAACTGACAGCCTCAGCAAGAGGAAGCATAACGACTCCAGGGGCAGCAGCAGCGTTTGCCAAGTGATCATGAAAGTTGGTAGAGAATGTGGGGTACCCCAGGTTTCTCCAAGCTGACTACATATATATGTGTTATTTTAAAAATACAACTATATTTTAGATAGATTTTTTTTTGATAAGTTGGTGTAAGGCTATGTGACTTGATCAAAACAGATGCAGGGCCTCTAAGTAAAAGAGATCACCTGAAATTAATATTGTTTGAAATTACTATCTGATCTTGAGGGTTCCAGTATTTCTGTGAAAATTCAACAAGAACTCCTTGGAAATTGGTATTGATATTGAATCTGCTTAAGGTAGAATTTTCAATCTTTTCAAACGTTGGAAGTCCACCTGACTTTGGACCAGCCCCAGAACACAGCAGAGCCACCTCCTATAGACACCCATTGCCCTGCTGCTGTAGACTTCAACAGCTTGCCCAAGGCAACTCACTTAAAAGGAGAAATTGTGTAGTTTTCAAATATATTTTGTGTGAAATAACTTGCTCTGCTATAAGCCACCATTAAAAACCAGTGTTTTAATTTGGTACTTAAATATTTTTGGAGTGAAAACTATCACTAAAGTAACAGGACTCCAAGAAAAGTATAGTTTCATTAAAGAGCACTGTATTGATTTGCCAAAGTCTTGTAACTTAGTAAACATATTAACCTCCTTGGATTTGTACTTTGTGATTTACCATGCTATACCATGGGCTGGTTATGTTAACTGAAAAAAATAAAGTCATTACCTGGGTTTTGCAGTGCTCTAACTTAAACAGAAGAACAGCTGTTCACATATTTTAACATTTCACATTTGCCTAACTTAAAAATTGCCATGTGTCAGAATCATGGTTTTGTAATTGCTAAGGCATGATATGTCAGGTTATTTGAATATAATCACTTTTTGAGGTAATTGTGACCACAAAACATCTTTTTTACATGAAGGACCTGTAGATCATTTGAAATTACTCAAATGATGTCTTGCTCTGAAGCATAAACCCCAGGTACTTAATGTTTTTAATAATATAGTGTCACTGCAGGATTTGGGGGCATTGGGGAAGAACAAGGATAATGGTGGGGGGAGGCTTGGCCTGAAACTAACCACTAAGTGAATTGCATTGCAGTTTTTGTTTATGGGAATTCCTTATTTGGGATGTCAGAGGGCAGCTGCAAACTGAAAAACAATTCAATAAATGTACTTCGTTTTATATGTTGTAGTAGGCAATTATCAACCACTAAATAATAGCGTTGACATTTGCAATTGTTGCATAGAGAGTATTTTTGCTGGAAAATGATGAACTCTTGCCTTTATTTTACAGTGCTTAATGTGATAAACTTCTAGTCATGTTTTCTATCAAAGAGACCAGTTAATATATGTATATAAACCACAGAAATAGTATAACAAACTATTTTAAAATTTTCATTTTTCTACTTAAAAATGTTTTAGCTTAAGAATTCTTAGGATGTTTGTAAAAGCATGTTAAATTTAATAAGTTTTCTGATTCTTTTTTGTAACCTGAGATAGTTTTTACAAGTGAAATAACATTTCAGGTAAACAAAACAGCACTAAATAATTGATATTTGATGAAAATCTGCACTGTATAATTTCTGCAAATTATACTTGTTCTGAAAAGGGTGTACTGCCCAAATGATAAGAGATTTTTTTTTTTTTTTTAGACAGAGTCTCACTCTCTCACCCAGGATGGAGTGCAGTGGCACAATCTTGGCTCACTGTAACCTCTGCCTCCTGGGTTCAAATGATTCTCCTGCCTTAGTCTCACAAGTAGCTGGGACTACAGACGTGTACCACCACATCCAGCTAATTTTTTGTATTTTTTTAGTAGAAATGGGGTTTCACCATATTGGACAGGCTGGTCTCAAACTCCTGACCTCATGATCTGCCAGCCTTGGCCTCCCAAAGTGCTGGGATTACAAACGTGAGCCACCACACCCGGCTGATGAGAGATTTTTAAACAAATCCTTATTCTTTGATTTTTTAAAACTCCGATCTAATGATAAAATCCTATAAATTCTCATTTTCCAGTGTAGTTAGCTACCTTTTTGGAAATAGCTGGTAATTGATAGCTTTTACCTGTTAAACATAAATGCACAGCAAGCAAATGCATCTAAGAGACCTAAACTGAAATATGTGTTCATAAATGAAGCCCTTGGACTATTTAATGCTAAAGTTGAAATGTAGATTGAGAAAAACTTTTGTTAATAAAAACTTTCTTTTAAATGAAAAAGAAGAAACACTTAAGTACATAGACCAGTGACACTAGCAAGCAACTACACAATTAAGTTTACATAACCACTAGCGAACAATACAATGATAAAATGAAATTCTTACATAACAATATTAACTTTGAATGTAAATAGGCTAAATGACCCATTTAAAAGTCATAAAGTAGCAAGTTGGATAAAGAAGCAAGACCCAACTGTCTGCTGTCTTCAAGAGATCCATCTCACACATAACACCCATAAAGCAAAGGGATGGAGAAAGAGCTATCATGCAAATAGAAGACAAAAGAGAGTAGGGGTTGCTATTCTTAGATTAAAAATACTTTAAACTAACAATGATCAAAACGGACAAAGAAGGGCATTACATAATGATAAAGGGTTCTATAGGAAAACATAACTATCTTAAATATACATGCACCCAACACTGGAGCACCCAAATTCATAAGACAAGTTCTTAGAGACCTATAAAGAGACTTAGCCACATGATAATAGTGGGAGACTGCAACAGCTCCACTGACATTAGACAGATCATCAAGGCAGAAAACCAACAAAGATGTTCTGGACTTAAATTCAACACTTGACTAATCAGACTTAATAGACATCTACCAAATACTCCACCAAACAACAGAATTACATTTTTCTTACCTGCACGTGGCACATATTCAAGATCAACCACACACTCAGCTATAAAGCAAGTTTCAGTAAATTAAAAAATAAAAACTGAAATCATACTAACCACCCTCTTAAACCAAGGTGCAAGAAAAATAGAAATCAATATCAAGATCTCTCAAAACAATACAATTACCTCGTTGATCTGTTTAATATTGACAGTATAATGTTAAAGTCTCCCACTATTATTGTGTGGGAGTCTAAGTCTCTTTGTAAGTCAATAAGAACCTGCCTTATGTATCTGGGTGTTCCTGTATTGGGTGCATATATATTTAGGATCATTAGCTCTTCTTGTTGCATTGATCCTTTCACCACCATGTAATGTCCCTCTTTGTTTCTTATCGTCTTTGTTGCTTTAAAGTCTGTTTTATCAGAGACGAAAATTGCGGCTTCTGTTTTTGTTTTTGTTTTTCTGTCCATTTGGTTGGTATGTCTTCCTCCAACCCTGTTTTGAGTCTTTGTGTATCCTTGCATGTGAGATGGGTCTGAGGCTGGGTAATTTATAAAGAGAAAAGGTTTCTTTAGTTCAGGATTTTGCTGCCTGGAAAGTTCAAGACTGGGCGCCTGCATCTAATGAGAGCCTCATACTGCTTCCACTCAGGGTGGGAGTCCAAGGGGAGCTGGAGGCGCATGGCATATGCAGAGATCATGTGGCCAGAGGGACACAAGATGGGGGAAGAGGCCTTTTTAACAACCAGCTCTCACAGAGCAAGGCCTCACTCACTCCTTAGGGAGGGCATTAATCTGTTCACGAGGGACTTACTCCCATGACCCAAACACCTCCCATGAGGCCCCACCTCCAACATTGGGGATCAAATTGCAATGTGATGTTTGGAGGCTCAGATATCCAAACCACAGTGCTGACTGTCTTCTAGCATTGAGAACTGACATGGAGAAGTAGGAGTCCTGAGGCCAAGGTGCATTTTGTCCACTTGGTCAATTTCATGTTCCCCACTCTTAGCCTGAAACTAGCTTCCTGCTGTCCCCCCAGGGTCCCACATGGTGTCATCCTCTGCACCTGTTCCCTAATTTTCAGCACCACAAATGCCAAGCTCAGGACCATCTGAGGGCCAAGGTATGTATTGTGCCATTGGCTACTCTCTTTGCCACTTGCAGCCTCCAGCTCTCTGGCAGAATGTCACCCCTTCAGAGAGCACCCCTGCTACTGTACGTCTCCTTGATTCTGAACTGCCCTCACCTCTCTTCTTTTCCTTGAGAGTAAGTCTCATGTCGCAAGGGGAGGTCGTACGTGTGCATTTGGAGTTTCCTTAAGAATCCTGACCTGGGGGAAGGGGATTGGCAGTGGGGCTTCCAGGAGCGTCTGGAAAGCTGGGGTCAGGGAGTGCTGGCCACATGGGGAGAGAGCTAAGAAAAGCAGCAGAAGAAGAATAGAAAGGAAAGAAGGAATGGGTTCCCTTGACAGCCTGGTCAGGTGAGCACCAGTGGGAAGTGGGCATGGGCACCCTAGCTCGTGGCCCACTGCACAGGGAAGGAGGCATGGCAGCTCAGCTGCAGAAAGTGTCCTGGGTTTGAATGAACCCAAAAAGGCATATTGAAGTCTCAACTCCTGGTATCTGTGACTGTGACCTCATTTGGAAAGAGAGCCTTTACACCTGTAATCAAGGGAAGATGAGGTCATGCCGTAGGGGCAGGGTGGGCCCTAATCCAGTGACTGGTGTCAGATCAGGGACTAGTGACTGGCATCTTCAGCAGACCCGGTACATGTGAACACAGACAGACACAGAGAGGATGGCCGCACAAAGACAGAGGCAAAGAAGGATTGCTGGCAGCCATCAGAAGTCGGAAGCGGCAAGCAAGGGGCTTAGGCAGAGTGGGGGCCCGCCATCACCTGAATCTCAGATTTCTGGCCTCCAGAACTGGGGGAGAAAAATGAGTGTTGCTTGAAGGCCTCAATTTGTAGTACTTGTTATGGAAGCCATACAGAAGCCATACAGGAGGTCTGATGGTCTGGGGCCCTTGGTGAAGCTGCAGGAGTGAGAACACACAGGTGGCCACTGTGCTGCTTATTTCACAAGAAAAACTAAGCAGCGTCTTGAATCGGGTCGCAGATTGGCTGCTCCAGGCTGACCTGGGCTCACAGGGGGTTCTTTGCATTTCCCTCAGCTCCTCCACGCCCTGGGGATGGCAGCCATTCTCCTGACCACGAGACCCAAGGTGAGTGGTGGACCCCTCCCTGGCCTCTCCCCCCGCCAGCCCCCATGTGCTGCCTTCTCATGCCCAGACCTCCCCAGCTGAGCTGAGCTTAGGCTGCCCTTCCCATTGTTCTCCTTTCCTGAGGTCCACAATCTGGGCTTCCTGCCTCTGTTGGTTGTGCCTCCTGTTTTTCTCTCTTACAAGTCATGCAACTCCAAGCCTTTCTACCTGCTGAGCCCTCCAGGGCTCCCCCCACCTCACATTTTGTTTCTCTTAGCTCCTCCAGGAGCCCGGGGGTGGAATTCCCCTGTGGCCACAAGAATGGCTTATTTTAGGTGCCAGTATCTTTTGAGGACGTGTCCGTGTACTTCACAAAGACAGAATGGAAGCTTCTGGACCTCAGACAAAAGGTTCTCTACAAGCGGGTGATGCTGGAAAACTATAGCCATTTGGTGTCACTGGGTAAGTGACTCCCCATGACATACACACACTCGGTCCACCTACTCTGTCTCTGGGCTCAATTTGTTTCTGACTGTCCTGTTTGTTGGTTGCTATGAGCCCAAGAATACATGCATTTCTCCATCAGACCAGTAGTACCACTAATCCACTGTAGCCCAGCTCTGCCATCCCAGTAGGATAGTTTTTAGCCAAGTGGCCTGGACTCATCAATGTTTTAGGTAAATGCGTTGGCCTGTGAGTTTCAGTATCAGACTTATCTTGTGTATAAAATCATGAATTGACTAAATGTCTTTCTACTCAAAAGAGATGCAAATTATACTGGAATATTTATGTGCACTATTTTAGACTTAATTCATTTCTTTGATGGCTGCATTTTGCATCTGTTCCACTTTATTAAATTTAGCAACATCTTTTGCTTCCATCGACCAGGGAGGTCCCACATAAGGACAAAGTGTACACTTGGATTTCAAGCCTTGAGAAATCCCAGAAGGAGCTGGGGCAGCTTGGAGCAGGCTGCTCTCCCCCTTCTGTGCCCGTGCACCCCCACTGCCAGAAGGGGCAACAATTTTGCCAATTAAAGGGCAAACGCAGGATTCACAGGCTAGATAGATGGGGGCCAGAGCACTCAGGAAGGTTTCAGGTGAGGTGCAGAACCTCTGAAGGTGCCGGTGACTTGCCCCGCCTCACACAGCTGATGAAAAATGCAGGCGTGAGACAGAGCGGGACCCGGCCTCTGGCGTTTCCCCCAGTGCACCCAGCAAGGTTGGCTGCTGCAGCTTAGCTGGGACACTCCACTTTCCAGTGGAAATGGAAACACTCCATTTCCCCTCGCTGCCAGAGGGGAAATCCAGAGGGGCTTCAACATTGTACCCCTACTGCCTTCGGGGTTGTGGGGGTCTGATTCCACAGATTTTGCCTTTGTAATCTACCCCATAGAGGGAAAGCAGCTTCATCCCCTGCTTCCTTCTGACCCTCACCAGGCAGACCTGGGGTCCCAGGGAGGTGTCTGGGATCCTCAGTGGAGTTTGATGATGAAACAGGGCACTTCAGCTTTTGGGGCACATGGCTGTTGGCCTCCCAATACTCCCTGGGGCTTACAAGCCCTTCTATCCCTCAGGTTCCCCACACACATGTCCCAGTTCACATGAGCTTCTCGGCCCCCCTGCAGGCCAGGTGACAAACACAGTTGTCCTCATAGCCCAAATTGCCAGATACTGAAGCTCTCCACGCCCACCTGGCCCTGGACACGCAGGAGTCCTTGCCTCCGTAGAGGGACTCTGCCCTTTCTCTGGACCTTCCCAGTGGTGCTTTTTAGAGAGTTCTTTATTCTCTGTTACCTGAAGATATTGAGAATGACCTGAGTTCAGGAGCGGCCATGTCCTTAGCCATAGGGGTCCTGACCTGCTTCGTATTCCACACCCAGGGTTTTCCTTCTCCAAGCCCCACCTGATCTCCCAATTGGAGCGAGGGGAAGGACCCTGGGTAGCAGACATCCCCAGAACCTGGGCCACCACAGGATTGCTCATAGGTGAGTGAGAGGTGCTCAGCCGGCTCCCCATCTGGGGAAAAGAAATAGCAGTGGCAAAGGGGTGGGGGGCGCTGCCACTTTGGATGGAAACTTCTCTTTGGAGGCAGACATGAATCTCCAGGTGTCACAGCAGCCCCGCTGTCTGCAGCCCATCCTCCCACCCCTTCATCTCTCCTGTCTGCCTGTGTGATCACTTTCTGCTCTGTGGTCACCTTGCTCCATCCTACTATGTCCTCGCCTCCTGCTGGTTCATCTCTCCGCCTTGGCATGAGGGTCACACTGCCTGGTGCTCTGTCTTTCCAGGTGACAGGACACAGAGCACGACATCAACTTCAACGCAGAAGCATTCTGGACGACAACTCCCCGGGGCCGATCCACAAGGTGGCAAGGAGGGGCAGGCAGCAAGGTCGTCTGTGCTGCCGGGAGGTGCCCAAGGGTTGAGGCTGAGCTCGGCCACAGGGTCACAGGGCCACAAAGGTGCGGAGAAGCGGTACCTGTGCCAGCAGTGCGGGAAGGCCTTCAGCCGCAGCTCCAACCTCATCAAGCACCTCATCATCCACAGTGGCGAGAAGCCTTATGCGTGCCCCGAGTGTGGCAAGCTGTTCCGCCGCAGCTTCGCGCTCCTGGAGCACCAGCGCATCCACAGCGGCGAGAAGCCCTACGCCTGCCCTGAGTGCAGCAAGACCTTCACGCGCAGCTCTAACCTCATCAAGCACCAGGTCATCCACAGCGGCGAGTGGCCCTTCTCCTGCGGCGACTGCGGTAAACTGTTCCGCCGCAGCTTCGCACTCCTGGAGCACGAGCGCGTGCACAGCGGCGAGCGGCCCTACGCGTGCCCCGAGTGCGGCAAGGCCTTCAGCCGCAGCTCCAACCTCATCGAGCACCAGCGCACGCACCGCGGCGAGAAGCCCTACTCCTGCGGCCAGTGCGCCAAGGCCTTCAAGGGCGTCTCGCAGCTCATCCACCACCAGCGCAGCCACAGCGGCGAGCGGCCCTTCGAGTGTCGGGAGTGCGGCAAGGCCTTCCGCGGCCGTTCGGGCCTCAGCCAGCACCGGCGCCTGCACAGCGGGGAGAAGCCCTATGAATGCAGTGACTGCGGCAAGGCCTTCAGCCGGCGCGCCAACCTCTTCAAGCACCAGGCAGTGCACGGCGCCAGGCGCCCAGCGAAGGCGAAGGCGGAGACAGTGCGGCGGCGAGTGGGCCCCAGGAGCGCCAGTCCTGGGAGAGCAGTGGCGGCCAGTAGCCCCCCGCGGGTGAGCGCAGCCTCCAAGCCTTCCAGGCCCAGCTGCTGCTGACTCCCCGCCAGCGCACCCAGGGCGCGGCAGGCCGCCGTGGGGGGCCTTCCAGGGGACGTCGAGGCTCAGCCCCCTTCAGGTAGGAAGAATGCCCCCCCAGGACCGAGACAGCAGCCACAGCCCTGACCTCTTTGGCCATCAGAAGACCCCAGGCAGAGCCTCACCCTGAGGCTGAGAAATGCGGGAGGGACTCAGAACAGAGGAATGCACCCTTCCCCTGGGGCCGCCTGCCCTGGCTCCTCCCCGGGGGACAGTGCGGACCGCCAACGGAGGCCCTCTACTCCCTCCAGAGCCCTGGGCCTTGCAACTGAGGCACAGAGACGGCACCTGGGGCACTCGTCCCCAGCCACAGGTACTATCGTGTGTGCACAGGCATCCGTGGAGGGGATGCGCAAGCCATCCCTCGGATTTGCATCAGCATCGCCTGCTGCGGGTGAGGACAAGGCCGCGTGAGGCTAGTGACGCCAGCCAGCCGGGGCACGCTGGCTTTGGGTTAAGAGGAATGGTCCATTTCCTCCCTGGGGATTGTTCCCCTTGCCCTAAGAGTTGTTAGTGTTCCCAGGTAGAAGACACTGAAAGCACTTTAATCCTTTAAGAGCTTATATTGTGGGTGGGGGAGACTCTAAAGTCAGCACAGAAGCAAGAGGTTCCCTGAATGTGGGCACAAGATGGAGGACTGTGCCGGAAAACTCACACCAGCTGCTTCTGGGAGGAGGAGCAGTGCCTAGGCCCCATCATCCCTGAGCACCGTGGTTCTAGGAATGGCTGGCCCAGGACCCACAGAGATGATAAGACCCGGGGACTCTCAGCATCCCCTGTCTGGGAGAGGAGCCCTTCCCCTCTGGTCACTCACATTTGGACATTTGCAGGTAGCCACCCTGCTGGCTTCAGTTTCCACCCTGCCCACCCACTGCCTTCTGCCCCCTAGACCCCACCAGCAAAGGCCACCCTGGCCTCTCTCTCCCTTGTCCCCCTGCCCTGCCCCACCACCAGTGCCTAAATCTTCACACTTACCTGCTCCTCCCTATCAGGCAGCCTCTCTTTCGGCTGGTGATGATTAGGAGAAAAGCCAGATGGATTAGGAATTTGCACTTAGGCAACAGAGCAAGCCCAGGAACGGATCTTTCATTGAATGTCTTTTGGGTGACATTTTGTAGGATACTGGACGTTCTGTTGCTTTGAATGTTTTTTGTATTCAGGGGTAATGTACATTGAAAATAGAGATTTTGCCATATCAGAGTGTCAGGGAATCACTCCCTAAATAAGAGTCCCCCCAACCCTCTGAGAAAACCTCAGGCGGGAGAAAGGGGGCCACTCCAGTCCTGCCCCCCGATGAGTGTGGTGGCAAGCCTGGCCCCTCTTCTCCCTACAACAATGCAGTCCACCCTTCCTCCCCTTAGCCCTGCAGAGACAGGGCAGACCCTTCAAATGTCACTTTACTGAAAGCCAAGGGGAATTCTCAAGGAAAAGACTCAGGGCTGGCAGAGGTAGCTGCTATCCTAGTCCCCCAGCACTGTCCCCAAATCTAGGCCCAGGAGCTCTGCCCCTTGGTGCTCTCAGCCCGGTGTCCTGGTCAGCAGCCACCCCCTTCCAACCCTGTCCCCTCCCAGGGAAGAGGGGGTTTGTCATCCACAAGGACTGAGGGCAGGCAGATGGTAGGTGCGGTGGAGTGGGGTGCTCAAAGACAGCTGCCTCCTATCAGGAGAGTATGGGAAGACCTGAAAATACAGGAATATTACACACACACACACACACACACACACACGTGTGCGCACAAGCACATATGTTTTATATCTATAAATATATGAATTCTTTGATGAAAACTTCTAGAGTTCTTGTAAGCTGCTCTTCTACCGTTGCCTCTTTCAGTGGGTCCCTAGCCCCTGTCCTATGAGTGTGTTCTCGTCTACAAGCCTGCCTCATACGCTTGCAAGTGTGTGTCATGCCTGTCCCTATGTCCTCCATGCCAAGCCCAGTGCTGGTAATCAGTAAGCGTGAGTGAAATGGATCCTGTAGTCCTAGCACCTCAGACTCAGGCCTGGGGCCATCATCAGCTCCAGCCTTGCCTTGAGGCAACCCGAAGCATCTACAACTCTGGGTTTTCCAGAAAAAAAGTAGTATTATGAATGGTGTATTTGAAGTCCCTGGTGAGGCCATTGGGAAGTCTGGGTTTTTCTGCCATGCAGACAGTCTTTGCAAGGGCTAGCATGGGTCCAGAAACGCAGTCCTCATGTGGAGCAGGTGCCCATGGTTCATTCAACTGAACCAGAAAAGAAACATATCCACGCAGTCTGGTACCCATTTCCGTCACTCTAGGAAGTAAATGATTCCATTCCTACAAGCCAGACAGTAGCTACTTTCACTAAAGAAGAGTCGACTCCTTAGTATCATGTCATGCCGTTGGTTCCGATGCATAAGCAAACTATTTTTAAAGGAAGTTCCTTTTTCTCACCTTGAGACCTACACCCAAGACTGACTAGATACAGGCAGGACAAGGTACATGAGTTGTCGGCAGAAAGCGGAGTTGCCAGTAGAGAGGCTGGGCACTTGCACTGTGACTTTAGCATGCCCGGAAAAGCTCCAGGGTCCCCAGTGCTTACTTATATAAATGGCATTTAAAATAGTGTAGCCTTTTGTCACTGCTTTGTCTAATTTAGCTCCTCTTAATGACATTCTCACTGCAAGGTGGTCATTGCTATCATTTTCTTTGGCTGTGGCAGTTAAGTATGCCTCGTGAACTGAACAGGTATCACATGGAATCAAAGTCAGAATGTCCGAAAAGGACATTTGTGTTTTTCCTTCAATGGTGCCTTTAAATTGGGCTCCCTCCCTCTTGCTGTGTGGGGAACTGGGAGGGTAGCCTACGCTTGCTTTGTGATGGACACAGCTAGAATGTAAAAGCTTAAACTATGGGGAAAGTCTTGCCTGTTTTCCAGGGCTTCCTCCACCCCGCCACCCAAGAACTTTCCTGGATAACAACCTCGGACCCCTTTGCCTTTGGGTTTCTGCCCTTTGAAACTGTGAACACTTCAAGAGCCACGTAAATGCTCTGGCAGTGTCTCCATGTAACTAGTAACTTGTCTTAGCTGGATTCATTGTGAAGTGGAATTGTTCCCATTTACTTTGGTTGCAAATAAGGTAGGTCTATGAGCATTGGCCTGGAAATGAGTCCTCTAGTGCAGAGGGGCTATTCTGAGGGTTTAAACTATATGGATTAGGTTCAAGGTTACAGGAAGGCTGTAAGCCTGGGATTGTGGGAAATGGCCAGAGCTGCTGCTTGGGTGTTCTTTGGGGGGTCCTTGTGAAGGCGAGACAGAAAGGCCTTGCAGGTGAGCTGCCTCGGGTCAGCCCAGGGGTGCAGACTCCTCTGGCTGGGATCCCAGGCAGCTACCGGAGGCCACTCAGACACCGTGACTCTGAGACCAGAGGGAAGGGAGGCTGCACCTGGTCCCATGTGTTCCCCAGCAAAGTGCCATATCAGTCTCCTGAGAACACAGATATGTGCTTTTTTCCAGTCGTTTCTGTTCCCAGACTTCAGGCAACATGGCAGCTCCCACACTTGCCAGTGTAGTTGCAAGAGCAGCTCTGGAGACAGGAAGTGGAGGCAGAGGGACTTCTTGCAAGGGAAAGGAAGTGCTAGGGTTAGGACAGGTAGGGGAGGAAGGGAAAGTATGACGTGTGTTCAGGGAAGCTTAGAAGGGCAGAGAGATTGTGGTAGGACACGTATGGGCTAAAGGGTCAGTTAGAACCAGTGTGGAGACTCTGGGCTGCCATGTGCAAAACTTTGGGCTCTAACGGGTTCCTGATGAGGAGCAACTTTCCAAAAACATGAAAGAATTATTGGAAGATTGACAAAGGGAAGTTAATGCAAATTATAACTACCACAGGGTTTGAATTCACACATTGACCACCACAAATTTTATAACTGTAGTCATCTGTATGGTTGTGATGCCCATGAGGTGTTGGGCAGGGGGCATGATGAGTATGAGGCAGCATGAGAGGGGACAGCTTTGACACAAGGCCTCCAGCCATGCGTCTCAGGGGCTCGCACTTGCCATGGGACTTGCAGCTGGTTCCATCTAATGCCAGCCCCAGTGCATCTGTCACTGTCTTCACAAAACGGGGGTCCTCCAGGAGTTCTGGACAGCTGCTCTTCCGGTTCTTATATTGCATTGGAAGTACCTTCAATTCAAGGCTTTGAACTTTCGAAAGGAGCACAGTGCCCTCCTTTTGTGTTCAGGAAGGCCAAAGTAGGTCGGTGATTGTTTAATCTTCCTTTGACAGCTTTATGAAGGTATAATGGGCACACAAGAAACCACACATCTTTAAAGTGTACAGTTGGAGGGTTTTTGGCGTGTGTGTACACCCATGAAACCTCCCCCACAATCGACACAGTGAATTTATCCACCACTCCCAAAAGTGACCTCGTGCCCCCAGCAACCCCTCTTTCCTGCTCCTCACTGTCCCCCATCCCCATCACCACTGCTTGGCTTGCTGTCACTATAGACTAATTTTCATTTTCTAGAATTCCATAGAAATGGACTCATATAGTGTATGTCTGGCCTCTTTCACTCAGCACAATTATTTTTTCATCAGGTGTTTTTATGCGTATCAATACTTCATTTTTTTATTGTTGGTAGGATCCCATTGTATGGGTGGACTGTGATACCTGTTGAATGCCTGTTGCTGGACATTTGGGTTGCTACCAGGTTTCGGCCATGACAAATAAAGCTACTGTGAACATTTGTGTACCAGTTTCTGCGTGGACATATGTTTTTATTTCTCTTGGATATACAGCTAGAAGTGGAATTGCTGGGTCATGTGGTAATTCTACGTTTAACTGTGTGACAAACTGCCAAGCTATTCCATAGCAGCTGCACCATTTTCTGTTCCCACCAGCAGTGTACAAGCGTTCCCATTTCTCCACATCGCACCAACTGATATAGTTTGGATCCGTGCCCCCGCCCAGATCTCATGTTGAATTGTAATCTCCAATGTTGGAGGTGGAGCCTGGTGGGAGGTTACTGGCTCATGGGGGCAGGGTTCTCACGAATGGTTTAGTACCATCCTCTTGGTGGTGTCCTCGTGGTAGTGATTGAGTTCTCGCCAGATCTGGGCCTTTAAAAGTGTATGGCACCTCTCCCTTCTCTCTCTTGCTCCTGCTCTGGCAGTGTGACTTGCCTGCTTCTGCTTTGACTTCCACTATGGGTAAAAGCCCCCTGAGGCTTCCCCAGAAGCAGATGCTGCCATGCTTCCTGTACAGCCTACAAAACTGTGAGTCAATTGAACCTCTTTTCTTCATAAATTACCCAGTCTCAGGGATTTCTTCATAGCAATGCAAGAACTGACTAATACATCAATACTTGTTATTGTCTGTCTTTTCATTATAGCCATTCCAGTGGGTATGAGGTAGTATTCATTTTGGTTTTGATTTGCATTTCCCTGATAACAAATGATGTTGAGCATCTTTTCATGTGTCCATTGGCCATGCATATGTCTTCTTTGAGGAAGTGTCTGTTCAAGTCTTTTCCCCATTTTTAAATGAGGTTGTTTGTCTTCTTATTAGGTTGTAAGAGCTCTAGACACAAGTCCTTTGTCAGATATGTGTTTTGCAATATTTTTCTTCCAGACCCTGGCTTGCCTTTCTATTTTCATAATAGTGCATTCTAAAGAACAGAAGTTGTGTTATCTTGATGTAGTCTAAGGTATGGACTTTTAAATTTTATAGTTTGTGCTTTTTGTGTCATAGTTAAGAAAGCTTTGAAAAACTCAAGTCACTAAGACTACATCCAGTGTCTTCTTATAAAAACATAGACATGTTTCCTTATTGAAGTTGTGTAATCTTAGCTCTTATATTTAGGTCTATGATCCATTTGGCGTACGGTGTAAGGCGAATTCACAATTCGTTTTTTTCTATATGGATATCCAGTTTTTCTAGCACCATTTGTTGAAAAGATTATCTCTTCTCCAGTTGAGTTACCTTGGCCCCTTCGTGGAAAATCAGTTGGCCACATGTGTGTGAGTCTACTTCTGGACTCTTCATGGTGCCCCGTCAGTCAGCACTATGGACCGAATGTTTGTGCCCCCAGAAAATTCATCTGTGGAAGCCCTGATCCCCAATGGTGGATTAGTCCATTTTCATGCCACTAATAAAGACATACTGAGACTGGGTAATTTATAAAGAAAAAGAAGTTTAATTGACTCACAGTTCCATGTGGCTAAGGAGGTCTCACAATCATGATGGAAGGCAAGGAGGGGCAAAGCCACGTCTTACATAGTGTCAGGGAAGAGAGAACTTGTGCAGGGGAACTGCCCATTATAAAACCATCAGATCTTATGAGACTTATTCACTATCAAGAGAACAGCACAGGGAAGACCCACCCCCATGATTCAATTACCTCCCACTAGGTCCCTCCTACGACATATGAGAATTGGAGGAGCTATAATTCAAGATGAGCTTTGGGTGGGGACACAGTCAAACCATATCACATGGCATTAGGAGGTGGGGCCTTTGGGAGCTGATTAGGTTTAGATGAGGTCATGAGGGTGGGATCCTCATGATGGGATTAGTTCCCTAACAACAAGAGGAAGAGACACCTGAGCTTCCTTTCTCCACTGTGTGTGAGGATATAGCAAGAAGGCAGCTGTATCCAAGCCAAAGAGAACCATCACCAAGAACCAAATCTGCTGGCACCTGGATATTAGACTTTAAGCCTCCAGAACAGTGAGAAATAAATGCCTGTTGTTTAAGCCACCCAGGCTGTGGTATTTTGTTATAGCATCCCTAGCAAACTGAGACAATGTCTATCTTGATGCCAATGCTACACTCTCTTGCCTACTGTAGCTTTATAACATGTCTTGAAATCAGGCCGTGTGAGTTCTCCAATGCTGTTCTTCATTTTCAAAATTGTTTTGTCTATTCAAAGTTTGTCACACTTTCACATGAGTTTTAGAATACTTTGCCAATTTCTGTGGGGGAAAGAAACCCTACTGGAGTTTTTATTGGATTGCATTGAATCTATAAATCATTTAGGGGAGGATTAATATATTTAACAATATTGACCCTTTCAATCTATGAACATGGTATATCTCTCCATGTTGGGAGTCTTCTTTAATTTCTCTCAACAATGGGTTGTAGTTTCAATGTCTAGACCTTGGATATGGGTTGCTAGAGAACCTACTGTAGTGGATTAAATAATTAGTAGATCCCTACATATGGTTACTGATTTTAAGGGTATTTTTTTTCAACCCTTCCTGGTAACCTTGCATTTGCATTTAGTAGTCATTGATCTAACAGATATATACTGAACATTTAACTGTGTGCTGTGATATGAGGATGAGTATGACAGAATTAGGTGAACTTGTTTGTTTCTATGATGTTTTTGTTTAGCCCAGCCCATATTTGACAGCAGCCTTGATCATAATATAAAACAGAGCTGTTTTTTTGTTTTGTTTTGTTTTGTTTTGTTTTTGAGATGAGTCTCACTCTGTTGCCCAGGCTGGAGTGCAGTGGCACAATCTCAGCTAACTGCAACCTCTGCCTCCTAGGTTCACGCACTTCTCCTGCCTCCGCCTCCCAAGTAGCTGGGAGTACAGGTGCCCACCACCACAGCCAGCTAATTTTGTATTTTTAGTAGAGGCAGGGTTTCACGATATTGATCAGGCTGGTCTCAAACTCCTGACCTCAGGTGATCCACCTGCCTCGGCCTCCCAAAGTTCTAATTATGGACTTGAGCCACCTCACCTGGCCACCTGGCTAATTTTTTAATTATTTTTTGTAGACATGGGGTCTCACGATGTTGTCTGGGCTCCGAGATTTTTTAAATATGATTTTCTGGAAAAAGGCTTCTAACAGAACCTCACCAAGAATCAGATCTGCTGGCACCTTGGCCTTAGACTTTTAGCCTCCAGAACTGTGAGGATGCAAATCAAATCAAAATAAGAAAGTAAGAATCAAATCGATTATTTGTTATTTTCAATGAAAATATTCCTCACCTACTATATAATGTATTTTCCTTCCATATTCTAGCTAGCTTCATGAGGTGAGAGGAGGTAGAGAAAGACAAAGGAGGAAAGAGGAAAGCACAGGTGAGGAGAAGGAGAGCACTTGGATCACAGGGTCTCCTCTGGTTATGGGAATGGGATGGGGAAAGAAACAAACAGTATATATCAGTTAGGAAAGTGGCCACAAGTAGTAGAAAACCTGACTATGGTGAATTAAAGAATTATAAGCTTTATTTTCTCACCTAGGGACTCTGGGGTAGCTTTCTGGCATCGGTTCAGCAGCAGAACTTTTGGCAGTACCTAGCATCTTTCTGAATTGCTTGGCTTTGCTGCATGATCACAAAATGGCTGCTGAAGCTCCAGCCATTACCTGTGGATTGGGCAGAAGGAGGAAAGGGCAGAGACAGACACTCTGTCCCCTTTTATCAAGGAAGCAACAGTTTTCCCAGAAACTTGCCTGGTAGACTTCCACTTAGGTCTCAGGAGCCAGAACTAGATCATGTGGCCATCTGTAGCCTCAAGAGAGGCTGAGAAAGTTGGAGATGGGATGGATTGTCATGACCTATCACCTGGGGCTGAGCCCACTGATGCCTTGAACAAAGTTGGGTTCTTATCCCCAGAGAAAAGGGTTGGGATGCAGATTGGGTGGTGTTAGGGTTGAAGTCCTAACCCCCGGTACCTCAAAATGTGACCGTATTTAGAATAGGGTCATTTGCAATGTAAAGATTTAAGATGAGGTCATACCAGCATAGGGCGTGCCCTTAATCCAATATGGCTGCTGTCCTTACAAAGAGAGGAGAATGCCATGCAAAGGAACAGACACACAGGTAGAAGGCCATGTGAAGACTGAGACAGGGATAGAAGTGATGAGGCCATGAGCCAAGGAACACCTGGGGCCACCAGAAGCTGGAAGAGGCAGAAGGACCGTCCCCTAGAGTCTCTGGAGGGACCAGAGCCCTGCCCACACCTCGATATCAACCCGAGGGCCCTCGGCTCTTTATGCCTGAACCCTAGGAGGCTGGAGGCAAGGGGAAGGAGGCCAGCCTTGCTCAAGCCCCTTCCACCGGCCAGCATCCTTACTGCCTTTTACAGACATGGAAACTGAGGCTTAGAGGTGGGAAAGAGTTGTCTGGGGACTCACCACTAGGCGGTGATGGATTCGTGCCCAAGTTCCGGGATTCCAGCATTGCTACTCACTCCAGCCAACGAGGGAGAGCAGCTGTGTGAACTAGAGGAATCCAGTTGCCTTTACCGTTTTCCTAACTTTGCCCATGTAGGGGGATGCTTCCATAAGTTGACCATAACCAAAGATAAAATCATTTGCTTTTCTGGAAAAGATTCTACAAAAGAAAAAGAAGCCAGAGGTTAAATCCTGCCTTGGAATTGGGAAGGCATTTGGTCACCCCCTCCCCAACCCGCACCATCTAGGTTCTCAGCAGGTGAGACTTTCAGGAGCTCGGAGGTTGCAGGCCTTGGAGCCCTGCCACCCGTGCTTTCTTCAATCCCTGACTGACAACTGGCCACTCGGGATGCCATGCACCTTTGCTTCCTTTCTGCAAGACCAAGGGGGCCCGGTGCGGTGGCTCACATCTGTAATCCCAGCACTTTGGGAGACCAAGGTGGGCGGATCACCTGAGGTCAGGAGTTCAAGACCAGCCTAGCCAACATGGTGAAACCCCATCTCTACTAAAAATGCAAAAATTAGCCAGATGTGGTGGCACATGCCTGTAGTCCCAGCTACTTGGGAAACTGAGGCAGGAGAATTGCTTGAACCCAGGAGACAGAGGCTTCAGTGACCTGACATTGCACCATTGCACTCCAGCCTGGGCAGCAGAGCAAGACTCCATCTCAAAAAAAAAAAGTACCACAAACCAGGTGGCTTAAAACAATGTCCTCTCTTATTGTTGTAGAGCCAGAAGACCCCTCCCTTGCCTCTTCTAGCTGCTGGTGGCCCTGGACTTCCCTGGACTTCCCTGGGTTGTGGCTGCATCGCTACACTCCCGGCCTGGGTCTTTGAGTGGCCTCATCCTCCCGCTATGTGCCTCTACTCTGCCTCTCTCCTAACAACACTTGTCAATGGATTTAAAGGCACATCCGAGTATCCAGGATGAGCCTGGCTCCAGATCTTTAATGTAATGATATCTGCAAAGACCTTTTCTCCAAAAAAGGTCACACTTACAGGGGCAGGGATTAGGACATGAACACGTCTTTTGGGGTCTGCCTTCAACCCAGCACAGGCAGGAACAGGCTTCGTGTGTTTGAGGCGTGTGTGGCTGGAGCCTGGTGGGCCTCCTAGGGGCAGCGGGGAGGGATAGGGTGGCAGAGCCATGGACAGCCATACAGGACTCGGCAGGCATGACAAGAAGAGCATACACCTCGCATCCGGTGCAAGAGCTCAGACATACAGGAGCTGTCACCACAGCTGCCATGCACTGCACATGAGCTATGTGCCGGGCCCTGGGCATGACCCACCCTCCCAGGAACACTGGATTGTTTCCATTTTACAGATGAGGAAACTGAGGCCAGGCTGTGAGGTCATTTCTGCCAGCCACAGAGTTGGGCAGTTGGGGTGTGAGGCCTGACACCCAGGCTGTCACCACTAGCTGAGGCCCCCTCCTGATGGCTTGGGTCCCTTTCACCCTGGACCTCAAGGGAGGGGACAACAATTGCTGAGTCCTCCTCTCCACCCCACGGGCCCTGAGAAAGGCCAAGGGTTCTTTTGCAGGGCTTCTGGGTTCCCTGGCAGGAGGAGGAATGCTGCATGTGTGGGATTTCTAGTTTGGAAGGAGACTTTGTAAACCTTTTCAATACAGCTCCCGCCAGGCTTGGGGTCCAGGGAGGTTTGTCTACAGGGCCCGGACTCTCTTTGAAATGCAAACATAGGGAAGCTAGCACCCCTAGCTCCCTCCCTTCCTGAGAGCTTAGCCTAGGTCCTGGCTCCAAGCCCTAACCACCGAGAGAAAGCTTTCATTTTCCTTTGGATACAGGCAGCTCACTAGCGCAGAACTGCCACGTGGCTGACCAGGTGCACTCACAATGGACGAGGACACGCAGCAGGTCATCTTGAGCTGGCATTTGCCTGAATAGAACAAAGGGTAGCTGGCATGCACTGCACAAAGAATGAGGTTTCCCTCTCAGTCATGATCCCCATCACAGCTGAACTCACCATTTGCCTTCTTTCCGGCGTTGTGCAGCAGGCTCCCCGGGCTGACAGGACCTCCAGTCTTCCCAGCACATGCAAGGGTGGAGCGCCCAGGGAAGGGAGCGGGGTCCAGAGGCAGGAGGGGCTGAGCAGAGGTCATGGATCTGGGGCTCAGGGCGAGGATCGGCATCCAGCTACCCGGGATGAGCGGGGCTCGTGGAGGTACCTGGGTGACTGGCAACCCAGGAGGCTGGAGCTTCAGCTGGCCCTGTGGCGACTGTCACACCTCACGGCACTTAAGTGGTTGCTGCCACTTCAACAAACCCAGGTAGAAAAAAAAGATGGAAATTGGGAGGATGCTGGCCAGCAGACAAGAAGTGAGGAGCAGGGGCAGAGGACAGACGGGTCAGCCCCCGACTGAGGAAGGCCTCCCGGAGGAGGCAAAGGCCTGTCTCCACCTCAGGAGGGTGGCTGAGCTGCACTCCACACCAGATTGTCACGGACCTGCGCTTTGCCTCACAAACATTCCCAAACTCCCAGGACAACAAGAGCATCTCAGAAGCTTCCAAACAGAAAGAACCAGCAATAGCAGAAACGAATCAGAGTGGGCCAGCTTCCCTGCAACTGTGGCAGCCCGTGGTTCCTCATCCCAGCCGAGCCCCACTCCCCCAGCAGGGAAGGAAAGCAGGGATCCTGGTGACCAAGCAGCTTAGCTTCGAAATGCATTTTCAAACTTGGTCTCTCCTTTCTTGCTTTGAGCCTTAACATACCTTGAAACTCCCTGGTTCCCTCCCTTCTCACCAGATACTCCCTTGCACTCCTCACTGACCTAATTTTGTGCTTACTTAGAAGTTCCAGGGGGCTACTCTTGAGACAAACCAAGCATGAAGATCCAGCTGCGAAATTCCAGGCGGTCAATCTACAACCTGGCCATTGTAGAGGTGACGCCAGCCTGCACTCCCGGTGGACCATGACTCGAGATAGCCAAGGGAACAAGGCACACAGACCTTGTGCCCAGCACCCCACCTGCCTGCCTCCCATTCCAAGCTCCCCTTTACCCCTCTCCCCCGCCTAAAGCTTGAGATGGTTCCTTTGAGGCTTGAGGCCAGCCAGCCTGGCCATTCGCCCACCTGCTGCTTTCGGCCAGGAACGGTGGCTCATGCCTGTAATTGCAGCACTTTGGGAGGCCAAGGTAGGTGGGTCACTTGAGGTCAAGAGTCCAAGGCTGGCCTGTCCAACATGGCAAAACCCCGTCTCTACAAAAAATACAAAAATTAGCTGGGCGTGATAGCACGCTCCTATAATCCCAGCTACTCAGGAGGCTGAGGCAGGAGAATCGCCTGAACCCAGGAGGTAGAGGTTGCAGTGAGCCGAGATCGTGCCACTGCACTCCAGCCTGGGTGACAGGCTCTGTCTCAAAAAACAAACAAACAAAACAAAACAAAACAAAACAAAAGCTGCTTTCCTTTCACCACCCCTTGTTTCTTGTATTCTGTCCTCCGAGCAGCAAGCAGCCGGGCTTGAGCCGGTTACATTCTGCAAACATCTGCTGGCTGCAACGGAACAGAGGCCCTGGAGAGGAAGACATGGTGGGCAGCCGCCCTCGCCAAGTGTGCAGCTCAATGGAAATGGGTGACGAGAGAGGGGCTGGCTGGGCCTCCATAAGGATCAAGTACAGACTCATGGGTGTTATGCACAAAGAAACTTCCAGAGAACAAAGACCAGACTGTGCAATAGTCGCTGGGAAAGTTTATGCGTCAACTCGGCCAGTTTACAGTACCCAGTTTTGGTCAAACACCAGTCTAGACGTAGCTGTGACGGTGTTTTGAGATGAAATTAGTATTTAAATGAGAAGCGTGAGTACAGCATTTTGTGGTCCGTGCTGTGGGTGGGCCTCATCCAATCAGTTGAAGGCCTTCAGAGAAAATGACTGAGGTCACCCAAAGAGGAAAGAAGTCAGTCCCCAATTCCAGCCTTTGGACTCGAACTGTAACTCTTCCCTGAGTCTCCAGGGACTTGCCAACCTCCATGGCATGTGAGCTAATTCCTTCAAATCTCTACACACACACACACACACACACACACACACATGATATGATATATGTTGTATACATGGTGTCGATATGTATTTTTGGTGTGGTTTTTTTTTTGGATTTTTTTTTTGAGACTGAGTCTCGCTCCGTCACCCAGGCTGGAGTGCAGTAGTGATCTCTGCTCACTGAAACCTCTGCCTCCCGGGTTCAAGCGATTATCGTGCCTCAGCCTCCCGAACAGCTGGGATTACAGGTGCACACCACCACACCCGGCTAATTTTGTTGTTTTTAGTAGAGATAGGGTTTCACCATGTTGACCAGGCTGGTCTTGAACTCCTAGCCTCAAGTGATCTGCCTGCCTCAGCCTCCCAAAGTGCCGGGATTACAGATGTGAGCCACAGTGCCTGGCTCTAATATGTATTACATGTTAGTCAGCATGTATGTGTCTTATGTACATGTGTATTAGTCACAAACACACAGCAACTAAATGCATAAAAACTCCCCTGATCTTGATTTTCAGTACGAACACGGACCGTGAAAGTGGAGCCTCACGATCCTTCTGATTTTTTTTTTTAAAGAAGACAAAAATGAAGAAAAAAAAGAATAAAAAATAAAAAGAAAGAATAAACAAAGAAAAGCAACTAGACTCCAAGAAAATGCAATTCCAATGGAATGTTCTAACATATTGTCACTGAATCAGATAAAGTCAACAAAAAAAAAAACAAGTAGAAATGTAAAGGAAATGGAATAGTACAATTGACAGCTGGATTTTACAGATATGTAGAAAAGCCCGCATCTCTGAAGGAAATGCATTCTTCAGAGTCTGTAGCATTTTTTACAGTTATTTATGTATTCGGCCTCTGTTATCCATTGAATTGTGTCTGCCTCCCTCCTCCCCCTAAAAGAAGATATATTACAGCCCTGACCCCTAGTACCTCAGAATGGAACCTTATTTGGGGATCTTCACAGAGGTAATCAAACTAAAATGAGGTCATTATAAGAAGAAATGTGGACACAGAGCCTTGTGCACTGGGAGAAAGAGGGCTGTGTGAAGATGAAGGCGGAGATTAGGGAGACGCTGCCACAAATCAATGAACACCAAAGATGCCAGCAAAGTCCCGGAAGCTGAGGGAGGCCTGGAATAGATTCTCCCTCACAGCCCCCAGGAGGAACCCTGCCCTGCCCACACCTCGATCTCCAACTTCTGCCCTTCAGAACCGAAAACAGCCCATTTCTGCTGTTGAAGCCCTCTGGTTTATGGTACTTTGTCATGGCATCCCTAGAGAATTCAGGGAGCCCCCCAAACTGCCCTAATTCGAAAAGGTGATATTTTAAGTAGCACATCCTAAAATTATTATCCAATACAACTAAAATACACAATAAAAGATTGGCTGGGTGCAGTAGCTCATGCCTGTAATCCCAGCCCTTTGGGAGGCTGAGGAGGATTGGTCACTTGAGCTCAGGAGTTTGAGACCAGCCAGGGTAACATGGAAAAACCCATGTCTACGATAAATGCAAAAGTTAGTCGACTGTGGTGGTGCACACCTGTAGTCCGAGCCAGTTGGGAGGCTGAGGTGGAAGGATCCTTTGAGCCTGGGAGGTAGAGGTTGCAGTGAGCCAAGATCGCGACAGTGCACTCCAGCTTTGGTGACAGTGAGACGCTATTTCAAAAAAAAAAAAAAAAAAAGATGATCCTGAAATCTTAATTACTCAGAAATAAAAATAAACTGTACTATGTAAGCATGAGATCAAGAAGGGAATGGAAAGCAAAATTACAAGCAATCTCTAAAGCAAAATGAAGACTGTTTCATGGCAAATCTGTAGGACATGGTAAAATCTGCATGTAGCTATAATAAAGTGTCAAGCTTATTGATAGATACAATATTAACACCAAATGCATCACTGGCCACAATGTCTTAGGCTACAGATTGAATACACACTTCAACTCGAAATACCCGAATCACTCAAAATCAAAGTTTTAAAAGATTCAGCCAGGCATGGTGGCTCATGCCTGTAATCCCAGCACTTTGGGAGGCCAAGGCTGGTGGATCACCTGAGGTCAGGAATTCAAGACCAGCCTGGCTAACATGGCAAAACGCCATCTCTACTAAAACTACAAAAATTAGTTAGGCGTGGTGCCATGCACTTGTAATCCCAGCTACTTGGGAGGCTGAGGCAAGAGAATCGCTTGAACCCAGGAGGCAGAGGTTGTAGTGAGCCAAGACCGCACAATTGCACTCCAGCCTGGGTAAGGAGAGCAAAACTCTATCTAAAAAAAAAAAAAAAAAAGATTGGACACTTCTCTTTAAACGTATAATTACCTTTAAAAACTATCTATCTGTAGCTTTGGAATATGAATATATAAAGTCGTATTCACTCAGCCAATGGTATGCCCACATATACTGCTGCTCCCTACTGAAATAGGAATGTAGCCAGGGGGTGATATTTGTATTAAAAGTTCTACACATAGAAAACAATTTGGCTCTCCTAATGGGCATAGAAAGTGGCTCTCTTTCTCGCCACACGGAAGTCTGCCAGGCTAATGGGCAACTGGATACCCCCAGAGGATATGTTTTGAATGACCTTATCCAGTGACCCATGGTTGTCATTTAACGCTTGCAGCTCCGTAGAGCAGGAACTGACATGCCTGCTTCCAGAGCTTTTCAGCCGGGAGTGTGCACTCCAAAAGCATAAAACGGATCTAACCCCGCTGTAAGAGCTCCCTCAAGTGGCAGCCCATGCAAGTTGAGATCACTAGTAGAAAATCCGATCCTTTTAGAAAAACTATAGAGCAACTTGGCGTTTCTCTTACAAGTCAGTTCCCCTATCAAAAAGAATGCCACAGGGTATGTCTGTAAAGTAAGAAGCCCACACTCACTGCCAGCTGCCGTCACCTCAGGTTCTTGTTCTTCTTTGGCATCTTCTTCATCGTCTTCCTCTTCAGCCTCCGGATACCGCCCTTCCCAGTCTCCCACAGCGTGGTCTTCCATTTCCGCTTCTCCAGCAAGGGCCAGGTAACTGAACACTCCTGAGAATCAACATCTGTAGACTCTTGGCTTTCTGAAATCTTAAAGAAATTACCGGAAACTATTTAATTTATTTTTCAAACGTTTTCAAAACTTCGTGAAATCTTAACTTTTCTGTCTTGGACAATATTGCTGATATCAATAATAACACAACAATTTTACTCCAAAAACTCAAAAGATATACTGGATAAATCTTAAAGATTAGAAAAATGTCAATGCACAAAATATATACACAGACACACATATGCTGCCTTCCTCAGTGCTTTGATTGAAATGCCGTGCTATAAATGGATTCGTGTCTATGTTGCTATTCAGCTGTAAATTTCTACAGAGCTGCAACTTAAAATAATTTATGTTCAGCATGATACCAAGTAAAAAAGGCAATTAAAGAACAAGATTTTGATTCCAAAAAAATCTACATTTAGAGGGAAATTTCAGCCTTTGAGTGCCTTAGTTGTTCAAGATGGAAGATGGCAAAGGTTGGTTTTTATCTTAGGAAATTTTTTAAAAAAAAACAAAAACTAAACCAAAAGAAAATAGACAAATGGAATTAATAAAGAAAAAACTAATATTAATTAAGCAGAAAAATTAACAGGGAGGAAAAGATAAGTCACAATCCATTTTTTTCTTTGAAAAAAACAATGAAATGTACAAATCTCTTACAATCCTTGTTGAGGACCAAGAAAACTACATGATGAGGAATGAGAGAGGAGATATCACTACAGAGACTGAACAAATGGAAAGTATTATGTCAATCCACTTAAAACCCTAGAGGGAACTGACTATGAAAAGATTCCTAAACTACCAAGGTGTTTATGATTTTTTGAAAGCATCACCTAGTGAGATCCCACTTATGCCAAATCACAAGTGTGTGTGTGGGAGTGGTACATGTATGTGTCAGGGGAGTGTGTGCGGCACATGTGTAATTGTGTGTGTGCATGTATAGGTTGTGGGGGTGGGGTATGTGATGTGGGGGTTGCATGTGTGTGTGGTGGGGGAGTGGGGACTTGCATGTCTACCCCCAAAATTAATGTTAATACTGAATCGCCAAGGTGACAATAGTAGGAGGTGGGACATTTAGAAGGTGAGTAGGTCACGAGGGCCATACCATGTGAATGACATTAGTGCTCTCACAGGAGAGCCCATGAGCCAGCTAGTCCTTTCCACAATGCGAGGAACCAGCCCTCGCCAGACTCTGAACCTGCTGCTGCCTTGATCGTGGCCCTTCTAGAGTCCAGAACTGTGAGCAATAACTGTTTGCTGTTTATAAGCCACCCAGTCTGTGGTATTATTGTTATAGGAGCCCATAGGGACTAAGTTCAAATGCAAGTAACACTTCCCAGGTCCTTGTCCCAGGTGAATCCCTTAGAGGAGGTTGATGCTCAACAGACATTAAATGGCAAACACAACTCTAGAATGGATGGAAAGAGTGTGTACAAGTGTGTGTGTAAGAATGCTGAGTGTATGTGCAAGTGTTTGTGCATGTGTGGTTGTGTGTGCAAGTGTGAGTGTGCCTGTGAGAGTATACGAGTGTGTGCACAAGTGTGCATGTGTGGGTGTGTGAATGTGTACAAGTGTGTGCCAGTATAATAGTGTGTGCAAATGTGTGCATGAGTGTATGGTTGTGTGCATGTGCAGCTATGTGTGCTCAGGTGTGCAAATGAGTACGTGAGTGTGTGGTTTTGTGTGTGAATATATGTGTGGACAAGTACGTGGGTGTGTGCAAGTGTGTGAGCATGTGTATGGAGGTGTGCACGTGTGTGTGCAGGTGTGCACACATGTGGTAATGTGTGCAAGTGTACCGATGTGTACAAGTGTGGGTGTGTGCAAGTGTGTGTGCATGTGTGCATGTGCACATGTGTGGTGTGTGCTAGGGTGTGTGTGTGTCTTCACGCATGCAAGTGTGTGAGTGTGCACATCTGTGAGTGGGAGGTCCATGTTCACAAGCTGAGCTGCAAAAAAGCAGCATCCCCACAATATTAATACTGTTTCTGGGGGTCCCCTACATGAAACCTCTGCAGCTGACCGTCATCAATGCTGTCTGAATTATTTGCAACAGGCAGGGGGCAGGCATCATTTACAAGAAGTGCAGATGTCCCACTGTGCTCCCGTGGCACTCCCCAGCCTTCTGCTATGGCTTTCAGACTCTCTGTGCCCCCCACATTGTCTTCTGCACAAAGACAAGCTTAAATGCTATGGCCTTTGATTTTAGTACTCATCACTCTCCATGGTGAATTCCATTTTCAATAGGCTTATGTCACATGTCCCCCAGGTACACTCCTGTGATCACCACTGTGTTCCCACTGGCGGACAGCCCTGGCGGCCTGATGTGGTTCATCAGTCAGTGATGCAGCTTGGCGAGGGGCAGGCAGCTGGCCAAGGGCAAGCTGGAGCAATGGAGTTGTTCGCTGGTCTGGCTCCGTTGGCTCTGCAGCATCACCTTGAGTCCCATGCAAACGAGCTCCCACACTGGGGACTCACTTCCTCCTGCTGAGTAGTCCGTGCTGTGGGTGCACTGCGGCTTGTCCAAATACTCACCTGATGATGAACATTTGGGCTGTTTCTTGTTTGGGGCTACTGTGCCAAAGCCACCGTGAACACTGGAGTATGAGTCTTTGTATGCTTACTTAATCCTTTGTCTTCGTAAATGACTAGGAGTGGAACTGTTGTCTCATATAGCAGGTGCGTGTTTAACATTTTCAGACACTGCCCAAGTGTCTTCCCAAATGGCTGCCCCATTTTCCCATTAGAAACGCAGGGCACTCCCAGCGCTCCACATCTCCTCCGTATTAAACCAAGACTTGGTGTGGTCAGTGGTTTTGTTTTAGCCGTTCATTCTAATAGATGTTGAACGTTCAGGAATTTTGACAGCTAAACAAACCCTATCATTATTAAAAGTTAAATTATGTAAACTGAAAAATCATATTAAAAACAAAGGAGATACTCAAAACTCACGTCTTAATTATTCGAGTATGCTTTACTGTTACTGTGTGTTGACATCTGTCAGACGTGTGTGGTGGAAATTCTGGAATCTCTTCCCAAGGTCACCTTGGGAAGTGACTTCATGTTGGTAGTTTGAGACTGGCCAAGTGGAAGTATTATACCCCAGAGCTCGGCATGCCACAGCACGCCAGAGCTTGATGTATTACTGGTTTGTTGATTGCCTAGACTTTAGAAAGTGATGAACAAAATGTTAATATTGCAGATTAAACGGAAGAATGATGCGTCTGTGGCCATTACATTATGAATAGCAAACACACACACACACACAAACACACACACACACTCTCTCTCTCTCTCTCTCTCTCTCTCTCTCTCACTCACTCACTTCCGGTATTTGAAAACTACCATCCAATTCGGCAAAGAAGTTGCTCATCTTTGCTGCTTCATATTTATCTTATTCATTAAAATAAATGAAAACATCAGCCAACATTTATGTGGGAACCACACCTGCCCATCCATTGAAATCAGGTACTGGGTACAGATATAAGAACTCAGTAAAAGTCAATCAAGTTCTTTTGTGAGTATCGATTGGCCAGGTAGAATTTGCAATGAAGAATATATTGTATATTTTGTGGCTTATTTTACTCATATTGTTGGTTTTATTATTTGTAAATTGTGTGTTCATGTATATGTATGCATGTGCCTGTGTGTATATATAGAGAGAGACGGGGGAGGAAGGGAGAACGATTCATGCCTACATATATGCGTGTACATTTCCTTTCCTGGAAAGCTGGTTGTTAACCATTTATAAGCACATTTCTGCTTTGAGGCAGCAGAGTGGCAGGTCACAGCCTGTCTGTGCAGCATGGTATGCAACATGGACTCAGGGAGGGCTTCTAAGGCCAGGCCACCGTGAGGCCAAGGGAGCCCAGAGTAATGAGAGAGAGGCACCTCAGCCCAAGACAGGTGAGAGGGCCCAAAACCAGAGACCCCTCCACAGAGGTAGCAACAGACAAAATCAGGCCGTCACCTGCCTGTCTGTCCCAATGAGAAGGGACCCACTTGGTGTCACCTACCCAGGAAGTCAGTGGCAAGGCCAGGGTTTTTTGTTGTTTTTTGGTTTGGCAGGGGGTGGGGTTGAGATAGGGTCTCGCTCTGTCACCCAGGCTGGAGCACAGTGGTGCCATCAGGGCTCACTGCAGCCTCGACTTCCCAAGCTCAGATGATCCCCCGGCCCTCGACCTCCTGAGTGGCTGGGACTACAGGTGTGTGCCTACACTCCTCATTTTCCGTTTGAATTTTTGTAGAGACAGGGTCCTGCTATGTTGCTCAGGTCAGCCTCAAACTCCTGGGCTCAAGCGATCCATCTGCCTCGGCCTCCCCAAAGTGCCACCATGCCCAACCAAGGCCAGGATTTTAAGGGTGCCACCTGCTGGTTCCAGCTGCCCAGCTGGAGCCTGGCCAGTCAGCTAAAGGGAAGCAGGCCCTGTCTGGGCACCAGGGGATCTGAGGCTTCAGTGTCCCCTACTCCAGCTCCTGTGGGGCCAGCCCAGGCCTTGTGACACTCTCCCAGGTGGATGCTTTCCTCTGGAAGCTTGGCTGTAACAAGATCTTCTGGTTACTAACCACTTTCCCAAACTAGTCCCTGTGGGACTTCCGCAGACCACGCCCCTCCCCTCCCCCGCTGCCACTGTCCTCGGCCAGGCCCATGGCTCTCCCTCCCTCCGCCAAAGGCCTCCATGCTTTGCTTCCACCTGCCTTGCATGGCTCTCCTCTCCAGCCCGTTCTCCATGCAGCAGCCCGATGTGGTTTGGACGTCTGTCCCCGCCAAATCTCAGGTTGAAATGAGGCCCCCAGTGTTGGAGGTGGGGCCTTGGTGGGAGGCGTTTGGGTCATGGGGTTGGATCCCTCATGAATGGCTTGGCGCAGTCCTCACCTCTGTGAGGAGTAAATTCTCACTCTGAGTTCACTCAAGATCTGGTGGTTGAAGAGTATGGCACCTCCCCGCCTCTCTCTTGCTCACCCTTTGCCTTCTGCCTTAAGTGGAAGCTTCCTGAGGCCCCACCAGTAACAGATGCTGGCACCTCTGAGCCAAAATAAACCTGCTGTCTTTGTAAATGATCCAGCCTCAGGAACTTCACAGCAACGGGACAACGGCTCCGCACACAGACCTCGCCCCTCCCTTGCTCAGACCCTCTGTGGCTCTCCGCTGCCTTCAGGATCAGGCCTGGCCCAGGTGGAGGGACGGAGGTGGCCGCCACCTGTGCTCTGGCCTCACGTCCTACCACCATGCACGCTGCAGTGGCTCCAGTCATTCTGACCTACTTAGGGCTTCCCAGATGGCCTGGCTGGCTGGAGGCTCCGGCTTTGCTCATGTGAGTCACTCTCAGGCGTGGCCACCCCACCCCTTCTTACCTGCCCCAGCATTGGTGACAGGTCTCTCCCCACCCATGAGGACTCCCCACAAGATTGGGAGGGCCTCGGGGTGGGGCCCCTGGGGCAGGTTAGCAGAGAAGCTGCCCTCCCACCAAGCGGCCTCCTGGCCCTAGAGGAGACTCAGGGTGCAGGATAGGCTCCTTCTAGTGTCACCCTCACAGCGCCAGCCACCCACCCCTGCTCCATGCCCCCTCAGAGCCCTCAGCATGTACATGTGCACACGCGCATGTGGGGGCACCTCCCTTTTCCCCAGCACCCCGTTTCTTACCACTTCACAGAGCAGGGACAGACTTGAGGTCCCACAGCGGGCGAGTGCTGCAACTGAGCTTTGCACCCCCGCAGGTGGCTGGCTCTGTGGGCTTAAGGCCCTATTCATGGCTTCTTTGGGCCTCTGGGGCGACAATGCAGAGAGCCAGCACTCAGGGCCCACGGCCCATCAGCCCCTCGGACAGCCCAAGAGCTCTGACATCTCCCACCCAGCTACCCACGGACCTCACTGTGGGGAGAGACCATAGTGGGGCGGCCCTGGAGGTCCTGTGCTGGCCCCTGGCATGGCTTCCCGCCTGGCCCCTCTCAGCAGGGGGTTGGGAGAGTCCAGCCCCAAGTATCTGGCCAGCAAGTCAGAGGGTAAGTAGTTGGCAATGTTTATTGAGAAACAGCAAACTCTGCTGGGCACGCAGGCTGGCTGGGGGAGCACGACCCTGGAAGCAGGGCCTGGGGAGGACTCTGGGGCTGTGTGGCTCGTCAGGCAGCCAGGGAAGGCCTTGCAGGTGTACAGACCTGAGGCTGCCCAGATAGAAGGAGCCGGGGGTGGTAGGGGCCGGCTGAACAGTGGACGCTGGCACTGCCCGTAGCACAGGGAGTGGCCCTGGTGCTTAGGCTTCCAGGCTGGGGTCCTCAGGCAGCAAGTACATAGGCTCAATGTGGGCCCACCGGCGGGCCTGCTCATCTGCCCAGGTGAGCAGCTCTGTGGCGCGGTGCAGGAAGATCAGGAGCAGGGTGTGCACGTCACCCTCGGCTGAGTGCGCCGCACTCGGCTCGGCCTGGAAGTAGCGGTGGAAGAGGCTGCCCAGGCTGTAACCCTGGCGGCCCCGGGCCCGGGTGCCATGGCTGTGGGCACGGTCCAGGCCCCGCAGGGCTGGCAGTGTGTCCAGGCAGACAGTGTCCCGGGGCAGGCGGGCACCCAGGCGCCGCAGCTCAGCACACAGCAGGGGGAAATCGTAATCAAACCCATTGTGGGCCACAAGGCAGATAGGCCCTGCCTGGCGGCTCAGGAAGGCCTGCAGCGTCCGCACCACGGCACCGTCGAAGCCAGCCTTCCGGCACCGCACCAGGCGCTCGCTGCTCAGGCCGGTGATCTCGCTGGCCTTGGCTGTGAAGGGGCGTTCTGGACACATGCACAGCGTGAGCTTGTCGAGGACCCGAGGCAGTACTGGGGCACCAGACTCATCGCGCTCTGGGTTCTCCAGGGAGGAGCGGTGGACAGCAAAGAGGGACAGCTCGGCAATCTCAGGCTCCACGCTGGGGAGCCCAGTGGCTTCCAGGTCCAGGAAAACAAAAGTCTCGGCCCGGGGTGCCTCTGACATGGTGATGTTCCTATGGGGATAGTGAGGTCTCAAACCGCCAGAGCAAGAGGCACAAACCCTGAGGTGAGCGGGGGCCCTGCTGCGTACCACCCTCCCCCTAGTCAAAGCTCTGAGCCCTCTGGGGCTCACTTCCTGCCACCCCCGACCCCAGCACCCGTGACCTTTGGCTCTGGGAGCATCAGCCCCACTCCTGCCACCTATTGTAAAAAAAAAAAAGCAGGCCTCGGAACACTCTGCTGCCTGCCCCAGCCAGTCCCCAGCAGGGATTGGGAGAGGCAGCCGCAGCCCAGGGACACTTTGGCTGGGAACCTAGGGCATAGCATACTGGGTCTCCAGCCCTCCAGCAGCCACCAGGAAGCAGGCAAGCAGCCTCCCGAAAGAGCCCGTGCAGTGCCCCAGCTCCCCCTGCGCTCCTCCTCCCCGGCCTTGTCCCTGGCACAGGTGCTGGCCCCGAGCTGACCTCTGCCTGCCTGCCCCCAGGCTCCCGGGGCGACTGTCTTCGCCAACCCCACCACACCAGCTTACCTGGGGCGGGCACTGACCGGCTTCCTGGGCTTCTGGGCACCTGTCACCGCACGGGCTGCTCCAGGCGGCCTTTAATAAGCAGCCACAGCCCGCCCCCAGCTGCCTGTTGGCCAACAATGAGGCCTGGTGCCGCAGGACCTGCGCAGCCGGCTTGCTCGCCACCCCCTCGCCGCCCCCTCAATAGCTCACAGCCACGGGGACACACGCCCCATGTTTACAGATTAGGAAGCAGGCCCTGGGCCACATGCAGGCTCCGGAGCTGGTCACAGGCACAGGGAGGAAGCTGGAGCAGTGTGGAAGGCCGTATCCTCCACCCAGCCAGGCTGTGGCTCCCCCATGCTCGGGCCACAGGTCCTCTTTCCAGCCCTCAGTCTCCCATCACCGGAAATTTTGTGCCTCATGGGAATGAAGCGAGCTCTGCAGTGTGAACGAGGTGCCCACACATGCCATGCTCCCCAAAAACCTAGGGATGTGGCAGCCTCAGGGCAGCCTCCTCACACACCTTGCAGGCTCACCTCCCACCGCAAGGGGGAGATGCTATCTGCTTTAAGGGCGTCATGAACCATCATGTCTACCGTGGACCCAGCAGAGGCTGCTGGGAAGGCAGGGAGGTGGGCCTGGCCCGGGAGCCGAGCTGATGCTTCCCCTGCCAGGGATGAGCAACATTAGAGGGTGAGCAAGAAGGGCCAGGACTACAGGAGGAGTGAAGCCCAGCCCCTGAGACCCCAGGCTCGGGGACCTGCCCTACCCACACCATTCCAGGGAAAGGACACCAGGACCTTCCTGGTCCAGGGAGCAGTGTCACCCTGAGGACCTCATTCTAGAGCAAGACACTCCAGCCCTTGGTGGTGGGTGCACTGCAGGGCCAGCCCTCTCCTGGGGGCACTGAGAGGTGACCAAGAGGAGTCCCTTGGCCTGTAAAGCTGGTGGTGCACCTGACCGTGGTGACCACAGGCGTGCCTGGCCTGCCACCTCACAGTGGTGGCCGGGAGTGCCTCAGGCTACTGGGCTGCAGGGGGTCTGGCACCTGGCTCCTCCTGGCCTCCTCGCCATGTGTGCACACGGGGACCTTGGGGAAGCAGAGTCGGTGCCAGGAGGGAGCAGGGTGGGGCGGACAGCAGCAGGTGTGACAATGGGCCCAAGGAGGCAGAGGCCCCACCAGTCGTGCCTGTTCCAGTGCTCGGAGGGAGGGAGGCAGCTGTGACAGGCACACTGCTCAGAGAGATACTGGGTCACCCTGGGAAGCCCAGACAGCAGCTTCCTGGACAACCAGTCGGGCTGAATTCCCCCTCCCAGAGCTGAGCGCCAGGGAGGGAGGAGGAGGAAACAGGTACCCCGCGCAGGATCCAGGGGCACTCGAGGAGGCGGCAGAGGGGTGAGTCTTGCCCAGGACCCTGAGGCCAGTCGGGGGAGGCAGCGGTGGGGTCTCTGCTCACACGCAGCGGGCAGTAGCAAGGAGTGAGCGATGGGAAGAGGGTGCAGCCCAGGCCCACCACGATGACGGGAGGGCCGCAGCCAGCCTGCCCAGACCTGGGTCACCTGAGCAGCTTAGGAGAGAGGGGAGGAAACAGACACGGAGCTATAGAAGCAGAAAGCAGGCTGGAGGCCACTGCTTAGAAACTGAGGCTTTCTTTGCATCTGAATCAAACCGCCCATCTGTCTCTCCCTCCCCAACGCGGCCAAAGGTGCCTGCCGAGAGCACAACGGGGGGCTGCAAGGGCTTCTGCTGCCACGCTCATCCCTCCTCGGCTGGCCTGCTCTCAGGAGAGGGCTTCCTGCCCCGACTATCCTGTGCTTTCGCGTGGGCCATCACTGAAGACTTTGTATTTCTCCAGTAGTTCATTCATCTTGGCAGCTGCAGAGGAAAGAAAAGATGCCAACAGGAAAGTGAGCCTGGCGGAGAGGTGACGTGCCTCCTGCCCGCCACCCAGGCTACATGTCCTCCTCAGCTGGTCTTCCCTGGGCCCCAGGCACTGCCAGGACAGCAGAGAAAGGACAGGCACTGCCGAGCTGGGAGCTGCTCAGGCTCCATGGGGACCAGGCCAGCAGCTTGGGAGCCCTGGGCTGGGTCATACCGACTGCAGCACGGTTCCGAGGCGCAGGCCAGGGTCTGCTAACCCGGCTGTGCAGCCGTGCCCCCGCCCACCTGTCCCCTGCCACCTGAGCCGCAGGGGCAGCACATGGCACACAGTAAGGAGGCAGAGCCTGTCCTGACTTCAGTGTCACACTCAGTATTAACCAGACGGATAACACTGCACACAGAACAACAAACCCCATCACACAGACAGCCCTCAGGCCTGGGCTCCCCAGACCAGTGGCGACCATGGTGGCTGCACGGCACCTTATCTGCTGTAACCACATCCGCCTCTCAGGTGGCAACCCCAGACCATGGCCATCATCCCCCTCCAGCAGGCGGAGGAGGAGGACACAGCCCCTCACCTGCCCTGCCTGTCTGCTCCCCATCCGTGACCCCACTGTCAGCTATGGTTTGCCTTTCACATGTTGAGGTCATTAGCATTGACATTAGGTGCTGTGAAGCCTGTATTTGTCATCCTCTGCCCATCCCAACGGTGACTCAAGCTCAGGAATCATGTGTGGCTCAGGGTGACAGTGAGCTGACTGTGCTCAGCCCACCCAGAATGGCACCCCGGGACCCTGCCCGCTTGCATCAGCTTCCAGTGGCGTCCCAGTTGACGGGCTCCCTGCCGCAATGTGCACTACTCTAGACTGTGTTTTCCCTTATGTGGCCTCTGCCCTTATCCAATCGTCTAGGCCTCCACCCCAGCCTCCTGCTCTGCCCTCACTCTTGGTGCTTGTCAGGTATCACCACCGGGCCTCGGCTGCTCCTCTGAGGCCACAGGCTCTCTCAAAGCTTTGGCCCCAGCCCTTGGCCCCTGTACTCTGCATGGCAGGAGGTGGGTCCCATCCGTCCGTGCTCGGCACCTGTACTCGCCTGGCTTGTCCTGTGGACCTGCCGCCTCCTCCAGAGCGCTGCCCTCCATGTCGCCCGCCCCCTGCCCTGGAGACCCTGTGGCTGGCTGCGGCCTGCACGACGCTGATCCCTGCGCTGCCTTTTCTGTCTCTTTTCTCTCTTCTTAGAGATCCCTGCCTCAGTTCATTTCGAGTCTCCTCGTTGCTGGGTTTTCACAGCTGTACAGGCATGTCTGCAAGTCGCACTGAGTGAATTCAGTGGTGCCAGGAAGTCCGTTGGGGCTAATTTCCTGCTCATCCAGGGCTTCCTCCTCTCCTGCATGGGGCTGTTTTTCAATCCACCAGTGTTGGGGAGAGGACCTGGGTAGCCGCTGCACTGCCCCTGCTCTGTTGTGGTGGAGTGGCCCGCTGCCCATGGGGTCTCTCTCCAGAGGACAGTTTGGAAGAGTTCCATGGAGGCGAGGCAGGGATCAGCTCTTGCCCCATGCACCCTCAGAGGCCAGGAAGAGGGAAAAGGTAGGCTTCACCCGGGCTGCTGCCAGCCACACAGCCTCGTCAAGAGCGAGACTGGGAGCCGCTCAGGCTCTGTGGGGCCGGCTCTTCATGAGGCTGGGAGCTGGGTTTGCTTATTCATTTCCATCATTTCTAAAGAGAAGAGCAGGCTACAGTCTCACTGGGGTCACCACCCCGTGCAGGTGGCCCTCTCCAGACGTTCTTCACCTGAGCCCTCTGCTTCCATCTGCTCCACTGCCCCGCCCCCAGCACCCCACTGCCCCTTGTACTGTCCTCTCGGCTGCCGCTTTCCCCGCCCGTTCCCTGTCGACCTCCCAGGGTCGATGGCACCTCTCCAATGTTGGTGCCCTCAACTCTCCTGCCCCATTCTTGCGCTGACAGCACTGCTCCGGTCTCTAAATACATTGATGTTTTCATGTCCCTGGGGGCCAAATGGGACTTCAGGCCCATCAGATTGAGATGGCGACTCCCAGTGTGTGGTGCTGACCCACAGTGCCAGGGCCCTGCCAACTCACACGAGATCACACCCCGGCATGAGCCCAGCAGGCACACTGGTCGCTCCTCACTTCAGAGCTGATGCCACGCCTCCGACAGAGCCTGGCTGCAGGCATGCAGATTGCAGGGAGGGGAAACAGCACAGAAACACAGGCCTTCCACAGCAGGAGGAGGGCCATCAAGACCAGGGCCCTCAAGGGGCCACATGGGAAATGGAACAAGTAAAGACCATCCCAAGCGGCCTTTGGCAAGGATTTGATGCTGACCCTTTCTCTGGTGTGTGTAGAGCCTAAGAATTCATCTCAAGCCAAATCAGGATGCTGCATTGATGAAAGCTGAGTCAAGAGCCCCAAGAGAGGCCAATGCCCGCCCTGGGCCTGCTTCCCTCACATCTCTCCAGAGCCCCAAGGCAGCCGGGGCTCAAGGCTGAGCAGACGCTTCCCTGTACACAGTGCACTGCCCAGTTCACACAGCTTGGACGTACAGAGTGCATTTCTGGTAAAAACAGATACTACACTGATCTTAGCCCAGAAGCAATAAGGGGCCCTTCTGCAAGGCAAGACCTGCCACCAGTCCTATGGTGCCACAGTCACAGGTGAGATGGCACACTGTTAAGAGTACCAATGATCAGTATTATGGGAATGATGGCATGGATTATAAGCAGTTTATTAACAGCAATTATAAAAACTGGGGAGAGAGTCGTAGTGACACTGGTAATTCGGATCCATGCTATGATACATTTTTAAGTGGAGGGTTCTGTTGAAGTTCCATCGGCAAGAAGAGGCTTCTCAGTGCCTAGTATACACAGGGCAGATATGTGACGAGGCCAAGAGCAGTGAGAAGCCTGGCTCTCCAGGGAGACAGCTGGCTGGAGGTTTCATCCAAAGACAGTCTCCAAAAGGAAGGCTCAGGGACCTGAAGCCACTGCTTAGAGGTGCAACCGTGGAAAACACTGACAGCAAATGCTTTAGCTGCAGCTGCCTGAGGCAGTGCATCACAGCTGGGGCAAACAAGACACTAGACAAGCTCAGGAGGAGGGGCTGGAGAATCAGATGTCCACAGAGGCTCTGGAAAGCTCTGGCACAGTCCTGGGAATCTGGAAGACCATGTGCATGCACAGGGCTGTGAAAATGCCCAAGAGAGAGACTGGAGAAGGCCCTGAGCTCTCACCTCTGACTGACCTTGAGGCTCTGAGCAAGCAAGATGTGAAGGAGAAAGAGCTGTCCACTGCCTAGCTGAGTGTTGATGAAAAACAAGAATGTACACATCTACAAAACTCAAAAAGCTCCCAGTGGAATAAATTCATAGCGATTCACACAAAGACACACTGGAATCAAACTGTCCAAAGCCAGGTACCAACTGAATTTTGAAAAAAAAAGTAAAGAGACTCATACATCAGCTGGCTTCACATCAGAAGCTATGGCAGCCAGGGGACACAGGAATGACACATTCAAAGTACAAAAGAATTCTATATCCAGCAAAACTAGCCTTTAAAGATGAAGGAGAAATGAAGACATTCGCAGATAAACAAAAAATGAGGAAGTTCATCACTAGTGAGCCTTCCCTACAGGAAATACTAAAGGTAGGCCCCCTCCACCGACTGAAATGAAAGAACACTAGACAGTAACATAAACCCACATACAGAAATAAAGAACTCTAATAAATGCAGCAACATCGATAAATACAAAAATGTGTTCAAATGTATTTTTGTGATTATTTTCTCCTAATTATGAAGCAATTGCACAAAGCAATAACTATGAATCTGTCTTGATGGACATATAATATCTAAAGTTGCATTTTGTGTAAAAGAATAGCACAAAGGAGGTAAAAAGGAATGAAGCTTAATATAGCTTCATTCTAATGAGTAGTTTCTGTATACAACTGAAATTAATTTGGTCATACACTGTCTTCACTTAGGATGCTAAATGCGATTCTAAGGGCAACCACTTAAAAATACCTTTCAGAAAAAGTGGTAAAGAAACAAGGGAATTAAAAGAGTGTACCCAAAAATATCTAACACTAACATATTTTGCTTTAATAGGAGAAAGTTTTTGTATACTACTGAATTTAATTTGGTACTAGACTGTTTTCAGTTAGGATACTAACTGTAATTCTAAGGGCAACCACAAAAAGTAACTTTAAAAAACAGAGTTAAAGAGGCTGGGTGTGATGGTTCATGCCTATAATCCCAGCACTTTGCGAGGCCTAGGGGGATGGATCACCTGAAGTTAGGATTCAAGACCAGCCTGGCCAATTTGGCGAAACCCCATCTCTACTTAAAAGTACAAAAATTAGTCAGGCATGGTGGTAGGTGCCTGTAATCCCAGCTACTCGGGAGGCTGAGGCAAGAGAATCACTTGAACCCAGGAGATGGAGGTTGCAGTGAGCCGAGATCGCACCACTGCACTCCAGCCTGGGCGACAGACCAAGACTCAGTCTCAAAAAAAAGAAAAGAAAAATATATTCACACAAGACTTACAATGTACATAGCCAAAACACAGAAACAACCCAAATATCTACCAACTACAACAAAATGTAGAATATCCATACAATCAAATATTGTTCAGCGATGGAAAGGAATGAACTGCATGGATAACGCTTACCAAACTTTATGCTCAGTGTTAAGACACCAGACACAAAAGGCCACATATTGTTATTCCACTTCTAGGAAATGCCCAGCACAGGCAAATCCATAGAGACAGACAGCGTCTCTATGATGTGGTTGCCAGGAGTTGAGGCTAGGGAGGGATGGGGAGTGGTTGCTAATCACATGGGGTTTCTTCTGGACTTAGATAGTGATGAAGGGACGCTTACACAACTTTGTGAATATCTTAAAGACCGTGAAACTGTACACTTTTAATAGGGTACATTTTATGTTATATGAGTTATAATTCAGTAGAGCTGTTATTTAAAACATAAATTAGAAGAGGTAGAAAACTGGCCTTACCTTCTTTCTGTGGGTTTATTTTGCTGTTTATTTTTTAGCCACTGAAATGCGATATTAGTGGAGGGCTAGTTTAAAAAAAAAAAAGGGAACACAACAAAGGAGAACCCAGAAACCCATACATAATGTATGGATACTTAATAATTAACAAGATTGGTGGGACTGCAGATCAATGAGGGAAAGAGTGATTCCCATTAAATGGTGCTGCAACAAATGTGTATCCATATACGATACAAGAAAACTGGACCCCTACCTCACTCCATATGCAAAAATCAACTCTGGGAAGATGGCCCTCATTATAAGCATTTTCTCATTTTCCTTAAGTAACTTTTTTTTTTTTTTTTGAGACAGGGTCTGGCTCTGTCACCCAGGCTGGAGCGCAGTAGCATGATCTCAGCTCACTGCAACTTCCCTCTTGTGGGCTCAAGAGACCCTCCCACCTCAGCCCCCCAAGTAGCTGAGACTGCAGGTGCATGCCACCATGCCCAGCTAGTTTTTGTATTTTAGTAGAGATGGAGTTTTGCCATGTTGCCCAGGCTGGTCTCAAACTCCTGGGCTCAAAGTGATCCATCCTCCTCGGCTTCCCAAAGTGCTGGGATTATAGGCATGAGCCACCATGCCTGGCCCAAGTAATGCTTCTCATTGACAAATACTATTCCATTCCAGCATTTGCTATCATTTGCTTGACATTTTCTATTACTGGGTTATCTAAATTTTCTACAATGAGTGTTTTTATTTGATAATCCACTAAAAGCATGTTTTCAAGGGAAGGAAAACATGCCTTCGAAAATGAAAAATGAAAGAAGGAGACAGTCCCCAAATGCTCCCCCAGGGTTAGTGGAGCACAGAAAAGGGAGCCTACATATGAGGCAGCCCCAGGAGGAGGAGCAGGTAGGTGGCCACGTACCTAGACTCATGACAGAGCTGCTGCTGCCCCAGCAGATCTGCTCACCCTGCTGTTTCTTCACGGTCTCCACAGCTTTCGCAGACGTGTCAGCGACTGCCACGATAACTTGCAGCAGCTGGGGAGGGAGGGAGGAAGTCAGCGAGCGAGCAGGCACTAAATGCCACTTGTCTGACCTAGCGATGGCATCTCCTGCTTCCCACCTGTGTTCACACTGATCAGGTACCACTCACCCGAAAGATAGCCAAGGGTGAGGGACACAACTCCCAGCTGGAAAGTCACTAATCAGAATTCTCAAACCTGAGTCCCCTCTTTCTGGCCTGGTGGGGATGCCACACTACCATGTCACTCTGGTAACCCTCGGTGCCTAGGGATATGCCAGCCAGCACTGCGTGTCCTCCCAGCCTGAGCAATTGGCAGGGTGGGAAAATAAATGTCCCGAGAAAAATAGACAGGAGAAGTCTGTGGCCTCACCATCCCTGATCAGGGAGTCTCACAGGACTGGCCAGTCAGAGGTTGGAGGGTTTGGAGCCTCTCAGTTTAAAAATCAAAGTAAACATCACAGAACCCTTGAGCCAAGGGCAGAGTTGCACCTATGGCAACTGTAGTCATCGTTACTAAAGCCGGCTTCTTAGGCTAGCCTCTGGGGATCTCACATGCAGAACAACGAAACAAGCAAACATTGACGAGCCCACTTCCTCCCGTCCTGTCTGAGCAGGCTCGAGGGCAGACAGGCAGGCGTTTGTCTGCCTGTCTGGCACAGTTCTTGGTCATACACAAGAATGAATGGACCTTGCTATGTTGGAGCATAACGTGAAAACAGTGAGGCCAACACAGGGACAGCAGCTGAAGGCCAGGACACGCAGAATCCCACGCCGGATCTAGGCCTAGCTAGTGCCCGCTGAGGTGGGCAGGTCCACAGACCAGAAGCAGCACCTGCCCCAGCCCACTGATGGCCCACAGCCCTGCCACGCCACTGGTCCACAGGGGGCCCAGCCCAGCCCCTCCCAGCCCCTGGTCTGGCCCTGTGGTCCCTTGTCAGGGGCTGCTGAGGCCCCTGAGGACAAGCAGGGTGTAAGCTCTCAGTCTGAGTGAACAGGGGAGGGGGGTGGGAAGGGAAGCGGACCCTTACTTGTCTGTAGGAAGTCAGATTCTGGTGCGTGGCCTGGATGATGGGGCCGCACGGGTGGAGGTCAGGGCCAGGACGCTGGCAGCACTCGCCTAGCTCGTCGTCGTAGACTTGGAGGAAAGCCAAGACGAGCTGGTGAAAGTCAGTGGTGACCAGACGCAGCTTCTGGTCTAGGGTGCTGACACTGGCCGCACCCGCAGCGGCCCCTTGCTCGTGCTGTGCAAAGTATTGCAAAGTCAGAGGCAGAGTCCCTCAAGGCTGCCCTGCCTGCCAGGCAGGCTGCCACCAGCCCTCACCCCAGACACCGCACAATCAGGACAAGAAAGAAAGCTTCCGGAAACAGGGAGACAGGGGAGCTGTACAGAGCAACTCAGGCCAGAGCAAGACCTTCTGGCTCCCAGCCTCAGACCCGTCACTCACTCTCCTGTGGCTCCCAGTCTCCTCTGGGATCAAACAGAGGCCAGGCCAAGGGCTACCAGGAGGGTCACATGCAGCAAGGCACAAGGCAACGTGCTCAGGAGTGGGCACCGCCCAGTACCCGAGGCCGATCCCTTTCCCGAGCCACAGCACCCACCTCTTACCTCCACGTGAACTGAGCACCATGGTATTCTAGAACGTGTCAGGCCCAGCGCACAAGCAACCTTGCTTAAGCCTCACACGCTGGAGGAGGTGACAAAGCAGGGCCTTGCCTTCAAGCCCCCCTTCCCAGGAGCCAGCACCCTCACCTCCATTCTAAGCGCCTGCAACTTGGCAGTGCTCTCCTGCAGCTGTCTGGCCAGCTCCGCCAGCTTCTCCTCCTCCTTGGACTTGGCAGAGGCACTGGCCCTGTGGGGAGAAAGGGGACACTCGCAGTTTCCCGCTGCCAGCGGTGTCTGCAGTGACAGAACCAAGCAGCCGGGGCTGAGACAGGAAGCCAGGGCGCCACCGCCGAGGCCTCCAGGAGCACGTACCACTGCCAGTTGTCACTCTGCTTATGGAGGAGGGGCTGCATGTCCAGGGGCCACGGGTCGCACTCTGGATTCAGGAGCAACTGCAGGTGGGGGCTGGAGAAGAGCTCCCCCAGCAAGGCCTCATTCTTCTCCCTGGTGTCCTCGAAGTGCTCCATCAGGCTGCAAAGGCAGCCCCAGGGCCAGGCCGTCACAGTCCAGAGCACCGGCCCAGCACGCCCTCGGCCCCATAGGGAAGACCCCAGAGGCACATGGGGCTAGGCACAGAGCCGCACTGTTCGGAATCCTGCCCCACCTGTCTGTTCTGGCTCCTCCAAAAAGCCCACCTACCCGCCCACCCACAGGGCACCCTAGGTGCTCACCCTCCTCTGTGCCCGGCCCATATGCTCTGAGCCCCATACCCCGCCTTTGCACTCACCCCAGGGGCCTTGGGCATAAGCCAGCACCCTTGGGATACAGCCACCCCTTGCCCGAACACTGCCTGGCCCCTGACTGGCTGGCCAGATTCCCAAGGAGGGTGTCCCGCCTCACCCAGCACCAGAGAGGGAGTGGCACCCCAACCCCTACCAGCTGAAGAACTAGGACCAAGACAAGCCCGCCAAGGTTGCCCACCTGGGCCTTTACCTCGAGCAACTGGAGAACCCCATAGTCAGGCTCTGGATGGCGTCAAGCAACTGGTCCATGAAGTGCAGCTGCTTCTGGGCGCAGGCACAGCCCTGGACAGGGAGGGCCACAGGCATTCACTGGCTCCACCTAAGCCAGGCCAATGCCAGCTGTCCCCGGTGCCCCTGCCCCACATGCCACCCCAGCCAGGAGCCAGTGGAAAGGAGGGGCCTGGCCCATCAATGCCCCTGTGCCTGGCCAGCGATGTCTTGGACTAGCGAGTGCTCCCTGCCCAGTCCCTGCCTTGGCCTGTAATGATGCTGGCCCCACACGCCGGAAAGGGCTGAGTGCTGCAGAAACAGACGGGAGTATGTGTCGCAGCTGCGACAGAACACAGCCCACAGCCCACAGGGGCACCTCCAGGACAAGGCCTGTTCTCCTCCATGGATCACCCACCCAGCTGGGAACAGATGAAGCCGACAGGAGGGGGCTGGGAGGTGGTCTGCTTTCCAGCCAGGGGACTGGCGTTCCAGCCCGGAAGGCCCAGGCTCCCGGAGCAGCAGCTCCTGAGGCGCTGACTTAGTCCCTGACTTGCCAGAAAGGTGAGTGGGATTCCCACAGGAGCCACCCGGCCAGGAACTCAAGGCTTCCGGAAGCACAGCTCTTTCCTCCTTCCAGAAAAAGGAGGAGGCTCGCCGATGAGCCCCAGGACCTCAGAGGCTATGCCTGCTCCAGAAAGGCCCCCAGCCAGGCCCGGCTCTCAAGCTCTGAACAGCCTAACCATGTCAAAAGGGTCAACTCCACGGGGTATGAAATGCCACTGGAAGCACCTCAGCCCTTTCACTGTGGCCTGTGCCTTCAGTGCCAACTTGCCACGCAAATGCTTCTTGAGGGGCTTGGTGGAGGAAGCGGTCGGAGCAGCCGGCTGAGCCATTTTGTTCCGGTGCGCTCCTTAGAACAGTGTGTGTCAGCACTGTCAGTAGCATAGACTGAGCATCGTCATGACTGAGGCACATTCGGGAGCACGAGTGCGAGACGCTCCGGGCACCCAGGATAGGGGCGACGACGCTGGGTGGCCTAACTGCCTGCATGGCGGTGCTGTCCACAATCACGCGCTCCAAGGTGATCTGGGGGCGCCACGTCCCCGCAGCACTGACCTGGCCTATCTGGACCACTACACAGAACGAGGCTGGCAAGGATCACCCGTGTCACAGTGCAGATCTACAGTTGATTTCCTTAGTATTGCTAGTTTATACATTCACCAGTTGATGGACATTTGTGTTCTTTCCACTTGTGCGCCATTAAGAATAACAAGCCTACGGACACTCAGGTACAGGATTCCATGTGCAAGTATGTTTTCACTTCTGGATGTGCGGCTAGGAGTGGAACTGCTAGGTTACAGGGTAACCGTGTGTTGACATCTCTGAGGAATTGCCAGACTTTTCCACAGCACTTGCACCATTTTACATTCCTACCAGCCACGGAGGAGGATTCCAATTTTCCTTATCCTGGCCAACACTTATTTTCCTTTTTTTTCTTAAGCAACAGGGTGTTGCTCTGTGGCTCAGGCTGGAGTGCAGTGGCACCATCAGAGCTTACTGAAGCCTTGAACTCCTGGGCTCTATGTAGTCCTCCTGCCTCAGCTTCCCAAGTAGCTGGGACTACATGGGTGTGCCATCACGACCGGCTAATTTACTTGTTGTAGAGACTGGGTCTTGCTATGTTGTCCAGGCTGGTCTTCAACTCCTGAGCCCAAGTGACCCTCCTGCCTCAGCCTCCCAAAGTGCTGGGATTACAGGCATGAGCCTCTGGGCCTGGCCTCATTTCCTTTCTTGAGTCTAACCTTCCTAGTGTGTGTAAAGTGTATCTCATAATGGTGGGTGTGTGCTGCTCTAATGATCAGCGATGCTGGGCATCTCTGCATGTGCTTCTCAGCCATTTCTTCATCTTCTTTGGAGAAATGTCTATTCAGATACTTTGTCATTTTCAAACTGGGTTCTCTGTCTTTCTTATTGAGTTGTAAGGGTTCCTAATAGATTCAGGATACAAGTCCCTCATCAGTCATGTGATTTACAACCACTTTTCCCCCATTTTGTAGGTTTTTCTGTCTCTTTAGTTTCTCGATGGTATCCTTTGCTGCACCAAAGTGTTTCATTTTAGCAAAGTACAATTGATCTATGTTTTCTTTTGTCGCTTATGTTTTTAGTGTCAAACTGCTGACTTGGTAAAACGTGACTATGAACACCCGGATCTGTCTACACCAGCCCCTCTCTAACTACTGCTAGTTGGCTCCTGAGTCCATCAGACGTGACTCTAAGTCTTGGATGAGTACGGCTGTCTGTGTTCCTGCCTGTATTACAGCCGGGACGCCATTGTTCTAGACATGTTCAGGGCACAGGATAAGGAAATACATATTTCTTAAGGTAAAAATATATTAGGAGGATGGGCACAGTGGCTCACGCCTGTCATCCCAGCACTTTGGGAGGCTAAAGTGGGAGGATCGCCTGAGTCCAGGAGTTCCAGACAAGCTCAGACAACATGCTAAGACCCGTCTCTACAAAATTTCTTAAAATTAGCTGAGTGTGGTTGCGCATGCCTGTGACCCCAGCTACTCAGGAGGCTGAGGTGGGAGGATCGCTTGAAGCCCGGGGGCTCACACTGATATTCCCAATTAAAACTCAGGACTACAAGGTATGACCCTACCTAATGATCTTAAATCTGTAGCTCCTTTCTCCCTCCTTCACCTCCCAGATCTCAATAATGCCAATGGAATTTTCCAGTTCCTTTGACTGTTTATTCATAACAAGGAATGCAATCCTGCTACGTGCTGCTGTAACACGGGCAAACCCTGAAAACCATGTGCTCAGTGAGGAAGCCAGTCACTGAAGGCCGCATATTCCCGCATTTACCTTTGATGACACACACACGGTAACTCAGGGCTTGCCAGGGCCTGTGGGGAATACTGGTGGCTACACAGTGGTCCAGGGTCTCTTTTTGGGGTGATGAAAATATTTGGGAACCAGATAGAAGTGGTGGTCGTACAACATTGTTATTGTACTAAAGACCACTGAATGACATGCATTAATGCAGCTTAACTGAGGACGAAGCTTCAGTTGGGGGAGATAAACAGGTTCTGCGGCTGGATGGCGGTGATGGCTGCACAGCACCGGAATGTGCTTATGCCCCTAACCACACGCTTGAAAATGGTGAATGCGGTACAATATAGGTGATGCGTATTTTACCATCAATTTTTTTTTTTATTTTTTTAAAAGAAGCAAGCTCCTGCAGTCCTGCTGGGAAATTGATTTTCACAGCTGACATGGTAGATTTCATGTAAAGCACATTTTGCCTCAATGCAAATGTGGAAATACAAAGCAAGTGCTGTGCTCCCGCGGCAGGGCAGGCTGCACGGGGCAGGTGCTCGCAGACTCTGAGACGTGAATGTCAGCAGGTGGGTCAGGGAGGAACATCAGGATTCCGAGTTCTCCTGCAGACTCACCAGGAGCTGACTGTGCCGCCACGATCACAGAAGTGGGTGGTTTATGTCTGGAGGACAGAAAAAGTAGAGCCCCAGGGAACTAGAAAGTATTGAAGAGAGAGTGGAGAGGAAACAGCTTAAGAGAGTGGCCCCACAAATCTGTTTATAACACCTGGGCTCAGGCCCACCTGTGCATGGGTGGATCTAATCTTGGTGAACCCAGCAAAAACTCCTAGACTGACCACTGGGTGGCACACACACAGGAGGGGGACCCAAAGAGCCGTGCAAAGGCTGTGGAAACAGAGCCGATGCTGGAAGGAGGCGGGAGGCAGGAGGCAGGAGGCAGGAGGCGGCTGAACTTGCTGCTTAAACCTAAGCAGGTCAAGTGCCTGCTACAGCACAAAAATTTATACAAATATAAATTGTATGGAGAATACATTCTCCATACAATTTAGCAAGACCCAGAGCCAAGGTAATAGCCAAAATGTCCAGAGAACTACCTGGTACGTGAAAAACCATGGACTCCCAGCCACAGGAGAAAAGATTCCCTGGATATGGACTTTCGGTGATGATATGTCCATGCTACTTCATGGACTGTGACAACGGAGCCACCGGGTGCAGGGTGTCCACTGCAGGACAGGCTGTGCATGTGTTGGGCAGGGGGCCTGTGGGAAACCTCTGTATTTTCTGCTCAATTTTGCTGTGAACCTAAAACTGCCCTAAAATATTAAGTCTACTAACAAAAAAAAAAAAAAAACTCACTGGACAAGTGACCCAATTAAAAAGTGGGCAAAGGACATGAGTGTGGACATTTTTCCAGAGCGGATACAGAAATGGCCAAAAAGCTCACAAAAAGATACTCCGTAACGTTGCCCATAGGGAAATGCAAATAAAAACCATGAGATACCACCCCACACCGAGCAGTGCGGCCAAAATCAAGATGAGTGCCAGCAAGGACAAGGATGAACTGAAGCTCTCCCGCACTGCCGGTGGAAAAGGAAGATGGTGCCACTGCACTGGAAAAGCCTAAGCACAGAGTGACCCTGTGACCCAGCAATCCCACTCCTAGCTATACACCCAAGAGGACTGAAAACACGTGTTCAACCAGTCAATGTACATCTCACATGCATTGACTGATGTTTTGTCTCCCTAAATTGTATAAAACTAAGCTGTAGCCCCACCACCTTGGGCACATGTTTGCAGGAACTCCTGGGACTGTGTCACAGGCCATCGGTCACATGAATAAATCTCTTCAAATATTAAAAAAAAAAAAACACGTGTTCGGTCAAAAACCATATGCAAGAATGTTCACAGCAGCATTACTCATAATCATGGAATGAAAACAATTATTTCAAAATTTAGAAAAGTTAAGGTGGGGGCTGGGGTTTCTTTGACTGATCTTGGGGTAGATAAGGGGCCTCAGGAGAAACTCCCAGACAGGCCCCAAGGGCGTGGGAGCCAGGCGCCGGAATGTGAGGCCTGGCTCTGCCACCGTGTGACCTCAGGTGAGCTGCTTGTCCTCTCCCTTGCTGCCGAGGGTGGCTGTGACAATGACTGGCACGTACAGCACTCAGCACAGTACCAGGCAAGAATAACATCATCAACCAAGGACAGGACACTCTCCATCCCACTGGTTATCAGAAGATAGAGACCTGCCCCCACCTGCATGGTTGCCCCCACCCCCCCGTGCCCCAGGGACAACCAGGCTTTACCCAAGAGAATCCCAGCAGTCCTGGCCCCAGGGATGCCTAGAGAAGCAGGCTGCCTGGGCACCTAGCCCGCCCTGGGGCCTGAGGAACCTCAAAGGCACTAGGGGAGGAAAATCCTCCCACCTCAGCCAGCACTACAAGGTCCCCCGCCCAGGGTGGAAAGCATGCATGTCGTCTGCAGGGCAGACAGGGGCCCTCTTACCTTGAGGAGCTCCTGGTCATCTGGCGCACACAGCATCAGCTCATGGCCCAGCTTTGTCATTTCTGTTGAAACACAAAGAGCCCATCACGGCAGGCACCTCCCAGATGGCAGGGGACAGCAGACACCCAGGAAGCCCAGCACCCACAGGCCAGACCAGGGACAGGAGACCAGAGTGGATCAGGAGGCAGGCAGAAGGCACCCAGGTGCTGGTGCTGCCTATTGCTGACTGGCCCCACCCATCTCTGGGCATCAGCTTCCTTGCTTGAAAATGAGGGGTTGTACCCGAGGCTCCCCCAACGTCTGGGGTCACTCACTCTGGCTTTGAGCAGAAGCCAGCAGCTGAGGAGTGGACAGCGGTCAGGAAACCTCCAGGGCGCACTGTGTGCCACCCTCTCTGAGACCTCCCAAGGCCAAAGCAAACGAAACCACCACTCCCACCTGGCTATGTCCTAAGGGCCCTTCATGCCATCATCTGCTCTCATCTGCTGGCAGCCCTGGGGGTGGTAGGCCTTGTTCCATTTCATATGTGGGGAGCCTGGGGCCCTACCCACTGCAAACCATCCAGGCACATCTGCCAGGGCACCCAGGGCATTTTCTCAGTAACTTGGAGCCAGAAAGCCTGGGGCCAGTGCCAGGCCTGTCCCTCCACCTAGTCCTGGAGCGTTTGTTGCCAGAAGTAAGCAGAGAATCTGTGGGGAAGCACTCAGTAACCCCAGGCCCACCACAAATGCCAGCTGCACACCCAGGCAAGCCTGCTCCACTACTGCCCTTAACCCTACATCCTCGAGTCCTACCTGACCCCTCTCTTCCTCTCAGCAAGTCCAGCCAACCCTCCCCGCGCTAGAAATCCAGATCTGGCCAGCACTGCGTCCTGCACTGCCCTCCAAACTTTCACCTGGACCACTCACTGCAACAGCCCCACGCCGCTCTCTCTGCCTCTTCCCCAGGCGCCCTGCTCTCAGCACCGCGGGCTAGGGGTCTCATTACAGCCAGCGGCAGAACGCAGCCTTCCGCGGAGTAAAAGCCACATCCTTCCACGGCCCACACGGCCTGGCCTGACCTGGCCCATCCCCTTCCCACCTCACTCCAGCCACACCAGCCTCATCGCTGTGCCTCCAAGTGGCCAGGCACAAGCCTACTGGGACCCTGCGCACATGCTCTTCTTCTCACACAAGCCAGGCTGGTTTCCACCCCTCCTGCCATCTTATGCCGACAGCACCACCCTTCCCCAGCCCCGCGGGACCACCTGGCCCTCAGCTGTTCCCGGTGCTTCTCGCTAGCAGGTGCATGGAGAATTCTCCCGCCCTCTTCCCACCTGCACTCTGACAAGCCTGACAGTATATTCCCATGATGGGCAAAGGCTGGATTTCATCCCCACTCGACAGGAAAGGAAACTGAGGCTGGCAGTGGCGGCATCAGAGCTAAGGCTGGGCTGGGTGGCACATGTGTTGGTGTGGGTCAGAGAATCTGGAATGTACCACGCACAGCAGCTCCGGGGAAAAGAGCAGTGCCCCTGTGTGGTCCAGGCCAGCCCGCTGGCTACTCCAAGACAACACCGCATTCTCCTGGCCCGCCTCAGCACGGACCAACCGGCCCCAGATAATTCATGTGGCAACAGCAGCTGCGGCCCAGATCAGGACTCCAGGGTCCAGCTTATCTACCCTAGAGTGGCCAGAACGGACACAGGCCCATGAAAAATTTGACCTTTGACATTCCACCAACTTCTGGAGAGATCACCATGAAGGTGAAAAGTTAGCCACCAACTTGGGGACTGCAATTTTGCTCACGTTTACCAGGTTAAGTACAGTTTCTACCAAGAAGTGATGGAACACAGGTCACAAGACAAGCCCCACTGGAGAGCAACAGGCATGCCCCCAGAAATGCCACCTGTAGACAGCGTGTCACACACCATTGACACAGGGAGACGGAACCACTGGTGGCATTGGCAAGAATCTCTGTCTCTGGCCACCAGCACCACAGGGACTAATGTGCTCTAGGTCCCTGCAAGAGGAGCTCTCCCACGGGTCATGCCTAGGGAAGGCTGGGGTTGGAGAAGGCTCTCGCAACATCCACACCACGTGCACCGCCTTAATGAAAACACTGGTCCGACAGAACACGCATCAGCACTCAATAAGGAGACTGTGGACCAGCTCCGGGTGCACCAGGATTCCACCTACCTTGGATCTTCACCTCTGCTGGGACCCCTTTCAGCGAGCTGAGCCTGTCCTGCAGCGGGGGGCAGATCCTGCAGGGAAATAGCAAAGCCGGTCAGGCCACAGACAGCTGGAGAATCCCCCGGGCCTCTAGACGTGCTCGAGAAACCGAATTCCTTGTGCACGTGCTCACTTTCAAATGGTTACTTTCATGTCATGATTTCATTGCCATGAACTATTAGAAAAAGAATACTCCAGAAAGTTTACCTCAGAAATGTGAATCTAAATACTGAAATGAAAATTCTTCTCAAAACAACAACAAAAAAAAGATGGCTGCAGCAGAGGCAGAGAGGGAGGCCGCCAGCACTCAGGGCTCCTTGTTGAAATGGCGGTGCAGGCGGGTTTTAAGGGCTGGCCCTGGGCTCCTGGTGTCCTCCCTGGCCTCACCTGGGTGGGCATCAGCTCCTTGGGGTAGAGCAGTTTCCTCCCACCCAGCCCTTTGCAGAAAAGGCTTGTGAGGCCTACTTTCAGCCATGTGGGGGCTCCTGCTGTGACAGAATCCAGTGAAGTCTCATCACCCTGGGCACGGACTGCCACACGCAGGGCCGCTCAGAAGCATGTCACCCTAAAAGCCATCTAGTGAGCAAAACCAGGTCCAGATGCACAGTGCATGGAAGATAGGAAGTCCCTCAATGGCCAGACATGCGCCACAGGTGACACAAGGCTCAGCCCTCCACTGGGTCTGCTCCTTCAGGGGAGCACAGCCCAGGCACTGCACCACCAGCCCCGAGCCCCAAACCCAGTATGACACTGAGGCCCAGTAACGTCACTCCGGCCGCTGGGGCCACAGGCTCTGACCAGGGAGCCCCAGGTGCCTGCCGCCACAGCAGCCTTCCTTAAACAAGAAGGAGGTGCTTTCCACCAGGCTGCCAGAGCCTGGCGACACCCCGCCATTGCTGTCATGCTAGGGGCCTGCTGACTCGTGTGGTGGGAAAAGGGCTGGTGGCTGTTCGCTGGAGAGGCCGCGCTTGCCCCAGGACTGCCACAGAGGTCAGGCTTGGCCGCCTCTGCCACACCACCCACCTCCATGGCTTATTAAGACAAAGGCAGGGTCTGTGCAAGCCGGACTGGGGAAGGAGAAGAGTGGCCAGCAGGCCGGCTCCACCAGAGGGGTCGCCAGGAACGTCCCTGGGCACAAGGCCGGGCGGAGCAGGGGGCACTCACCCAGCACTGTGCAAGGCCAGGCACCGTAATCCCCCGAACACACTCAAAATCCACACGGCAGAAGCCCAAGCAGCCTGACTCAGTAAAGGCTGTCATTTAAGGCACCTCACCATCACAGCAGGGGGCAGAGCAAGAACAGAAAGTGCTGGAGGAAACCCACAGGGCCTTGACCTCCACCATCCAGGGACTCCATGCTCTGCCCCACCCCACACCAAGGGCCAACGCTAGGCTAGGCGCAGCTTTCAAGCTCCACGGGGAAGAGATGAAAAGGCGGCCCTAAACGGGGCTGACAGGGTGTGGCCACAGGCAAAGAAAGGCAACGGGAAATTTGGAGGCAAACTGCCATCTGCCCAGTTCTCCTGGAGGACCCTCAAAAGGCCTAAGAACTCTTGCCAAGCTGAAATCAGACAGTGCCGTCATCTGTACCCTGGCGGCTTTTCAAAAGGATTCTGTTTCTGGTATTTACAGAAGCACTACAGCTTGAGAATCCCTCATCTGAAAATCAGAAATGCTCCAAAATCCGAAACTTTTTGATCGCCAATGTGACATTCAAAGGAAATGCTCATTGAGCATTTCAAATTTCAGATTTTCAGATTAAGGACGCTCAACCAGTATAATGGAAACATTCCAAAATCCGAAGACATCGGAAATCTGAAACACTTCTGGCCCCAGACGTTGAAGATATGGGACACTTAACCTGTGGAAGCATTTGAGGGTGTGGCTTTGGCCTCCCACCCATCCCTCTCTGGCCAGCAGATGACCCCAGTTCCCGGAGTTTCCCCAGCTTCCACCTGAGCCAGGCAAATCTGCACCCCTCCCACAAGAGCCTCCTGGGAGCTCGCTCAAGACGGCCACACTCTACCCAGCCACCTCCAGTCCTGCCCCACCTACTAGGTTCGCCAGGCCAGGTGCCAGTCCCTCCAGGGCCAGCAGTGACTGCCAGACAAGCCACCTACCACTCTGGGCCAGGCTCCTGCTGTCCTTCCCTGGGGTATTAGTCTCCCTGCCTGCAGCCACTGCCCTCCAAATCCTGCCCAGAGCACCCCGAGTCACCTTACCAAAATACCAATCTCAGCATGTCGCTCCCCAGGTCCCATGCCTGCCCTGCCCAGAATATAAAGCTCGAAGGCCTGGACACGGCAGGCAAGGCTCTGAGGGAGCTGCCCTGAGCTGCCAATCTGGCTGCGGCTGCCCAGCTCTCTCCCACACCTCAGCTTCCTGCTCCTGTCTAAACTAGCACCTCACCGTTACCCATCCCCCTCCCAGATCATATGCCACCTCCTCCCTGCCAACATCCATGGCGCCCAGCTCAGATAGCAGTGCTGTGCATCATTTCTGCCCGACCCCAGGACTCATGCCCACTAAATACCCAGCTCCCTGAGGACACCCACTCACGTCTGCAGCACCCGGTATGGCACACAGGTGCAGCCTGGAGAACCCCCTGGCTACGTGTCCACACCACGCTGCGGCCCCCACACTGAAGAGCCAGAAATGACAGCAGGCCAAGACAGCACCCACAGGCTGAGGGCTCCAGCAGCAGCGGGATGTGCCCAAGAGGCTGTGGGCATCCAGAGGAAGAGGAATACATTCTGCCCTGGGAACAGGAAACATTTAAAAGGAGATGGGACCTGTGAGTTGGGTCTTTGAGGGCTGTATAGGAGTACGTACAACATGCAGAGACCTGAAGGGCACTTCCAGGAGGGGAAACAATGTGAGCAAGAGCAAGGAGCTGGTGTGCTGAGGCTTGGGGAAGGGCCTGAAGAAGGGTCTAGAAGGCAGAGGCAGGAGACACCGCTGGGAACAGCAAGGGCTCAAACACAAAAACGTCTCCTCCTTCCTCTGGGAGCCTGTATCCAGCTGGACGTCCTGCTGATGTCCCTGGCCCTGGCGGGCCAGACCAGCTGGATACAAGCTGGCACCTCGCTGCTCTACTGCCAGCCACCCCGCCCAGGCCCATACCTCAAGCAGCATGGGCAGGAAGGCCATAGGCTGAGGAGGGGGAGGCTCAAGCCTGGTCTCATAAGAGGCTCCCGTACCAGCAGACCACAGCCCTTCCAGAGTACCGCCCGGGCACACACCCAATCCCACAGGAGCTTGTGCTCTCCATCCACAGCTGTGAGGCAGATGCTCAGCTCAGGGACTGCGTCACCAGGGCAAGGATGTCTTCCCTGGCCATGGGACGCTCTGGATCATTTCCTCTGCCATCACTCAGGAAGGCGCCCTGTCACCATGGGCCTTGTATGGTACCAGGCACACACCATGCTACACCCTGACCCAAAGGCACCAGAGGATCAGGAAACAGGTCACGGCACAGAAGCTGACACGAGGCGACACTGTATGAGGGCCACTTGGCCAGCTGAGACCCAGGCAGGAGCCCATGCCCTGGCCGTGCTTGTCACTCCTCCACTGCAAGGCCAGAGACATCCAGCCTGACCCTTGGCTTCCCGGTCTGAGAATGAAAGGCACTTGCCAGTCCTGAACCTCCAAACTCATAGTTAAAGCAAGGCCAACGCTGAGGCCAAGTTCAGCACTGCGGCAAAGGGGTGGCTGGACTAGCCCAGCACTGCCAGGGGCCACTTTGCCCCCAGTTCAATCATGCCTTGTCACCAGTATTTCTTACCTACACAGCTATTCTCACAGGGGTGCAGGCTAGCGGGTGGAGCCCTCGGGGAGGACAGCTACTCACAGTAACCACAAGCCCCATCTTCCCAGATGGGGCTGCGTGGCGCCCATGCACACCCCAGGTGGGAAGAGGAAAAAGAACGACACATTACCGTGTACACATCCACTCCAGGATCTCCAAGCGGTACTTCGAGGGGCTGCACAGCAGTTCCTGAATTGTCCTTGGCTCTGTGATATACAGACCATCGAGGAAGGGGCAGTTTAGGTCCTAAGCAAGGAAAAGGAAAGCCACATTCACTGAAGGTCCCAGTGTACATGTTTTTTGTTTGTTTGTTGTTTTTGAGACAGAGTCTCGCTCTGTCGCCCAGGCTGGATGGAGTGCAATGGTGTGATCTCGGCTCACTGCAGCCTCCACTTCCCGGGTTCCAGCGATTCTCCTGCCTCAGCCTCCCGGGTAGCTAGGATTACAGGAACGCGCCACCACTCCTGGCTAATTTTTGTATTTTTAGTACAGACAGGGTTTCACCATGTTGACCAGGCTGCTCTCAAACTCCTGACCTCAGGTGATCTGCCCAACTCAACCTCCCAAAGTGCTGGGATTACAGGCATGAGCCACCATGCCGGCCCTCAGTGTACGCCTCCAAGCTCCCAGGACCTTTTCCTTTACCCGCGTCCTGCCATCTTGCCAAGAGTTCACGTCCCCCAATTCTCAACCCCACATCTCTCACGGCATGCGGCCCCCACCTCCTTCAAGTGCTCCCACTCTGGGCTCTTGTGGCAGCAGGACCTAGGAGCAACACCTGAGACTCGGACTTTAGAGAGAGCCCCAGGCTTCGGGACTGAGGGAAGGGGAGGCCTGAGGGAGAGGGGCCACTGAGCCAGTCGAGGGCAGGATGAGGAGAGTGGCTGCGGGGAGGAGCGAGCAGGCCGAGGGGACCTGGGACAGCTCCCCGACCTGTGGGTCAGCTTTTGTCACTGCTGCAGTGAGGGCTCTGTACCACGGGGCTGTAGAGGGCTTCTGGAAGCTAGACCCCTAGCATCTGACACCAAGTGACATCAAGCCCGAGTCTCGCTGACTTGACAGAGTGGCACAGGGCTCTGCCCATCTGTTCCCCCCAGACCCGCAAGATCCCTGAGGCCAGGCCTGCGTCCTCCGTGTCTGCACCTGCGAGCGCCCAGCCCGGATACCGCATCTCCACATGCGGCGCTGGCCCCAACTACCAGGCAAGGGCCACGGAGACGGCGAGAGCGAAGGCCTGCGGCACCCCAAAGAGCAAAGATGAATGATCCACAAGCATCCCCTGCTGCGGGGAAACAGGGCGCAGCTGGAACCGGCGACGGTGGCCTTGTGGTGCCGCGGACTTCCGCAGCAAGCCCGCCCGGGCCTAAGGCAGTGCCCTGCCCGGTCCCCCGCCCTAGAGTGGCTTTCTGGGCCCGCAACACCTTCAGCTTCCCGAACACCTCCACGGCCGCCCTGAACACGCTGCTGTCGCCCTCGTCCTCTGAGTAGTCGCCGCCGCCGCGGCCCCAGCCAGCGTCGTGCCCCGCCATCTTTCGCGCTCCGAGCCGCGCCCCGCCCACGCCCTGGCTTCACTGGCAGGCATGGCCGCCAATCATGCTCCGGCGTTCTTCCCGCCCACCCGCCTGCGCCGGGGTGGGGCGGGGCCACCCGCAGGCGGGCACGGCTTTGGCCCGCCCCCCCCCCACCTACCCTTCCCATTGGGCCACGGCTCCACCACGCTGGCTCCCGGGCTCCCACGCCCGCCCCGGCACCACCCAGGGGCAGGACCACAGGGAAGGAGGCGGGGCGAACACTGGGAAGCGGGCGGAGCGGACACAGGGAACCCGGCGGGGCGGACACAGGGAGGAGGGCGGGGCGGACACTGGGAGGCGGACACTGGGAGGCGGGCGGGGCGAGCGGGCCAAGCTGGCTCTCAGACGCAGGCCTTGCAGTCGTCGCCCCTGCCGCCGGCCCGGAGTGATGACGCGTCGAAGCGAGGCTCTTCCAGGAGGGGGCGCTCCCGCCTTGGTCGGGTTCTCCTGGGCCACCACTAAGGGGACCCTGGTTCCCAGGAAAACCAGGGGGAGCGTTGGGTGCAAAATGGAGCTGAGACTGAGGCGCCCTCTCCCAGCGCGGGGCTCTGTCTTCTCTTCACCATGCTCACGCTATAGTTAGAGGGAAATTTCTTGTCACTCACCAGCTGTGTGCCTTTGAACCCGTTACCTAACTTCTCTGTGCCTCTTTGCCCTCACCTAATGGGGCCAATGAGAGCACCCACCCCACTGGGATGCTAATGAGGATGGCAGGCGGTAATAATTCCTATGGCCTGGCACATGCAAAGAACCATGTAAATGCTCACTATTATAATCTATGCTGGGCCCTGCTCCCCTCACGGCTCCCGGAGCTATCTGTGGCTCCTTCCTACCCTGTCTACTTACAAATTTTTCTACAAACCTCAGCCCCCTCAAACTCAATGAGTCTGCAATGAAATATGTCAGCCCCTCCTCCCCCAGACCTGCCAAGCCCCCAGCTCACTGAATGCTCCCTACCCTGGGACTTGCTGACTGGGCAAGGCAGGAAGAAGCTGAAGGGTGGCTTGTGCCCAGGAGCCCATCTGCCCCTCCTCTGTGCCCTGCCCTGCCATCTCCTGGAGGATGGGATCAAGGGGCAAGTCTAGAGTCAGGGAAACCCAAGGACATGCTAGGAGACAACAGCAATCATCCAAGTGACAGGAGGGGACTTCGTTCTGTCCTGGGAAGAGGGCGTGGGCAGGAGTCTCTCTCCGTCCTTTCACGTGGCTGCCGCCTGAGGCCCTTCTGGAAGCTGAAGGCTGTCAGGGGCTTTGGGATTTTTTGAAGAAAGCTTTTTCCCTTCTTTTTTGTTTTTTGTTTTTCTTTCTTTCTTTTTAGAAAATTTCATTTCAGTCACAGCCCCAGCTCAGACATTCAAATTCTTGTGGGTTTTTCTGTGGATCTTTCCTAGGACTGGGGAATTTGGCGGAAGAAACCACGGCAGTGTGGCAGCCTCCCCCAACCCTCCCCCCCCTCACAGCCTCTGCTCCTGAGGACTGGGAAGAAACCAGCCCCTGTGTACTCTGGAAGAAAATCTCCCTCCTCCACCCAGCTCCATGGAGTCTGTGTGCTAAACAGGCCTCTCCCACCTCAGCAGTTCTGTCTATGGGATCTTGAGGAACTGGCAGGGTCTTGAGAGATCATCTTGAGAGGTGATGGAGGCATCCCCCTGCACGGAGAACCTGTTGGCCAGCTCTCAGCCCATGGAGATGGTCGCTGAAGACTCAGCAGCAGGCGGCGGCCTCCCTGCCCACACCGCCCACCGCCCACCGCCCACCACCCGCCACCAGAATCATAGCAGCTCCCAGGCGTCTTCCTCCAGAAAAGCTGGAGCCTGGGGAGGGAACAGAGGCGGCTGGGTCTCTCAGGAAGGGGGGAAGAAGTGGCCCAGAGGTAAAAGCTTCTGGAAATGTGGACTCAAGCTCGATGCAAGAAAGCACTCCTTCCAAAAAGCACTGTCTGAACTGTGGCTGCCTGGAGAGGGAGGGGCTCCTGGTCCTAGGAGGTCTATAAGCCCAGGGAAGTGGGTGGGTGTGATGTGGAGGGTTGAGTCCTAGCACGGGGGAGGGAGGGGTGCATCTCTAAGGCGCATTCCAGCCCAGAGTCCTCGGGGCCTATGAGGGAGGCCTGGGTGGGTCAGGGGCCAAAAACGTGGCTGAGGGACCCACTGACCTGCAGGAGGGATAGGGGGGAAGCTGTGGATGTGGTGGGGGGAGCTAGGGAGTCCTGGGCAGACCTGGGTGTCCCACGCGGCGACAGCCAAGCTCCTGGTCATGGGGGAAACTTGGGCGTGCGTCCCAGCAGGGCTTCAGCTGTGTGTCAGTGCTTGGAAAACAGGCTGAAAAATGAGACCAGTTGACAGGCACTGGCCCCGCTATGCCAGAGATGGGCTGGCGAGCGCTGGAGACAGTCGAGACCCTCAGTCTCTGTGGTGGCCCAGTGGTGTATGGCCCAGCAGTTGAGCTCACTGAATGGGCAGTCTCCCTGACCTGTGGAGGCTGTTGAAAAAGTCCTCAGAGCATCTGGGCCCTGCTGTTCATATGACCTTTAGGGCAGACCCCAGGTTGCAGTGGGAATCAACCAGGTCCCCCAATCTGCCGAAGACACCGCTGATCAAAGAAAGCCGAAGTCCGAGGGCTTTCCTCTCTGCGGAGGTGAGTCCGCGTCCAGCATGGGCTGAAGTGAGACCCGAGGGGGAGCTGCCCCGCCTTGGGGGCTAGGCCTGGAATGCTGCACAGGTCACTTCTGCTCCGGCCCTGACCCAGGGAACCTAGGGCGGAGCCTTTGAGGGACTGAAGTATCTGCCTTCACCCACCCCCCGCCCCTAAAGTTCCTCAGTGAGGGTGGAGAGCACCAAATGCAAGCTGTTGAAGACAAGGCAAGTGGGTGTGTGTGCGCGTGCGTGTGTGCGTGTGTGATGTTTTGGGGGAGAGTTCAGATCTAAGATGAGAAGCTGATCACACCCATGGGAGAAGCCAGTGGAGAGGCCTGCCATTGGGTTTGGGGGAGAATGCGACAGAGTAATGAGGTCAGGCTGAGAATGATCTGCGTGTGAGGCTCTACCCAGGCAGGGCAAAGCCAGGAGACCGCCTCTGCCTCCTCTCCCTCTCCTCCCCCTCTCTTCTTTCCCCTCTTGTTCTCCTCTCCCTCTTCCCCCCCCTCTCCCTGTCTTCCTGGTACCTCTCTGCTGCTAAGCTGCCAGGCTGAGCTGTTGGTCACCCATCCACCCCGTGTCCTGGTATGCAGGCTCAATACCCAGGTCTTGTGGGCAGCCCACGCCATCTGCGCCAGCCAGGAGCCCACCCGAAACCCAGCCCTTTCCTTGAAGATGGGGGAAGGGGTGCAGAACAGGAAAGCAGGGGTGAGGGCCTTGCAAATGAGACGAGAAAGTGGTGTAAGCTTGGGGGAGTCCCTCAACGTGTAGCATCAGCTCTGGAGGGACCATGGTGTTCACCTGGGAGCTGCCTAAAAACTCGACTCTAGAACATTCTTCTCCTCGGCCTCTGTGTTCATCTTTGGAGTCCAGTGCCATATGAGAATGGGGAGGCTGCCTTGGGACCTTGGCTTCCTCTTCCTGTCACTTCTAGTCCCTCTGCTGGGCCCCACGCTCACCTCCTGCAGTTGAGAGGCCCTCACCTGCCCCATCCTGCCCCCAGGCGTCCAGCTCCAACAAGCACATTCTTCAGCTCAGCCCACATGCTACCACCATCGCCATCAGCATCATCACCAGTGGGCCTGGAGGTGCCACCATCACCTGCCCTGTCCTGACCCCCAGGCCACAGGCTCCTGCAAGAGCACATCCTGCAGGGCAGGGCCTGCAACCCAGGGCAACTCTTGCTCTGAGGCCAGAGGTGGTTGTAGGGGATATGGACAGAGTCTGCCTGGCAGGGAGGCAGTGGCGCAGCGGTCTATCCTTGTCCTCCTGCCCCGGGCCCCAAAAATGAGGGGGAAGGACTGGGGACCTTTGGGTTTCCCGCTTCTGCCCTCGCACTGCCTGTTTGCAGTAGACGCACAGCTTAAGGCAGGGGCGGGAGCGGGGACGGGGGCGGGGCGGCGGAGGCGAGCGGCTGCGCGTGAACGCGGCTCGCGGGAGGTGGCGGACGGGGGCGCGCGCGGCTGCAAGCGCGCGGGGCGCAGCCGCCCAGGCGGAGGCAAAGGAAACAGCGGCGGCGGCAGGAGGGATCGCCCCCTCCGCGGGGAGACGCTCGGGTCTAGACGGCTTGGCAAGGCCGGCGGGGCTGAGTCACATGCGTCTGGAGCGGGAGGCCAGGGCGCCAGGACGGGAACACGAACGTGCCCGCTAGGAGGGCCTGCCGGGGGAGGGGGCGCCCTGCCTCGCCTTCTCGCCTCGCCCTCCGTCCCCTGCCAAGATCCTTGAAGCCCGCCCGAGGGGGCAGGTCGGGGCTGCTTTCGCATGGAGTCCAGTGAAGCCATGTTATGGGCGGGAACGAACTCGAATTTCACACGGGCAAGGAGGGTGGGAAACTGGCCTCTACTCTGCCCCTATCCCGACCATGGCCCTGCTCCCTATGGGCCGGGCCCTGCTGCTTGCAACCCTCTGCAGTCCTCCCTCCACTGGCACCCTCCACCCAATCCGCAGCCACTGTTGTCCGGTTTGGGGTCCTGTGCTCCCCTTCCCTCCTTTTCCTTCTCTACCCCCACCCCGTAGCATGCTCTCTCTCTCAGGATCACCAAGTCTCAAGCATTTAGTGTTCACCAAAGCATCTGCAAGGAAAGTCATTTAATTGGGACCAGATCCTCTGAGATTTCAGTGACATTAAAACAAGATGGGTTTCCTCCAGGGAAGAGTAGCAGGCAACAGGAAGAGGGCATGGAAAGTGGGCCTTTTTTCTTCTGCAAGCTTGAAGGGGGAAAGCCTCCATGTTGTTACTGACACACAAGACAGCTGCAGGAGCTTGTCCCCTGAGAGTCCCAGCCATGTGCCACACACTGCTGTCGATTTTACCCAGACAGCATGTGGAAGGCTCAAGAATGGCCTGTTTCCTTTCTCTGGGGGTCACCCCAAGGCTGTGTCTCTGGCTGCCCTGGGCCCTGGAAAAAGGACAGGCATGCAGTCGGTGCTCCTGTAGAGAGCAGGAGAGCAGGAACAGCCCCTAGACCTTGACCCTGAGGCCCGCCTGTTCCTGACCCCACCTGCTCCTCCCCGCAACCCCACCTCCACCCTGGGGCAGCCACTATCACCTGGCTGCCGCTCACCTCCTACCCTCATGCCCCCAGTACTCCTTCCGTGCTCCACTCCACAGCCTGAGGGGGCGTGATCCTGTGTCTCCTCTGCTTAGCAGTCCACCGTGGCTCCCTGATTCTTTCAAGGACAAAGGCAAGTGGGGGCTCCCCGCAGCTCACTCAGCCTGCTCCGCCACATTGCTGCCATGGCCGGTGCTCGAATCGGACCCAGCCCTCTCCCACTTGGGGCCTTCACACTGGCCAGCCCTCTTTCTCGGGCGGCTCTTTCTGCAGCTTTTCGCGTGGCTGTGTCCTCTCCATTCACACCTCTGCCCCAACGTCACTTACATTCCTCACCCGATCCCCGTCAGTAAGCAAAGAATCACTCTCCAGTCCTCATTGCTTTGGCATCCTCCAGGCTACCAATCTGAGTCCCCGCTTGTGGAGGGTATGTGTGCGCATGAGTGTGCACGCGTGTGTGAAGAGTGGGCTACGTGGAACGGAAGGGGAGGAGGAAAAGGGACAGGAGTCTCTTCCTTGACCTTCAAATCCTGGGATGGTACAGCTAATGCAGCTTCTCTAGGCCGCTTCTGGCTGTCCGATTCTAGAACTTTCTAAGGAGCTGTATGCACCATCTTGAGATGAGGAGACCGGGGCACTGAGGAGGGAAGCTTGTTCCTGACATCACATGGCCAGTCCGTCCAGGGCAGAACTGGGAGCCCGAAGCTCGTTCCAACAACACTCGAGCTGCATCCCTGGTTCCTGGAAAATCCCAACACCCCTCCCACCCTCTGCTCCAGACATCGGGCTCAGGATTACTGTTGGCCTGGGGCCTGCCTGTCTCAGCACAAGTCCATCAGCGAGCGCCTGGGCGGGGATGGGGGGTAGGGGGTGTGGGGGGGCAAGGCAGAAACTTGCCGGGAGCCTCTGGCTCTGCTGAGCCCCCTGAAGGCTGGCTCTGCTCCATGGGGGTTCCTTCAAGGTCCCCACAATGGCCAGGTGCCCTGGAACTGGACAGAGTGGGCGGCAGGAGTACTACTCCCCAGGGGCCCACCCAGGTCAGCCACCAGGCCCCCAACCAGGGGATGGGCAGCGAGGCCAGGCCTCCACAGGAGATGGGAACCGAGAGCACCCCAGGCCTCACCCCTTCCTGCCTAGGTGGGTAGGAGCAGGATCCCTCCCTTCTCCAGGCTGGCTATGCCAGAGAAACCTGGGAGCAGGCTTTCCCCCACCCCCAGCCCAGCTAATGGGAACCAGATGGCAGGATGTTTAGTCAGCGCCTGGGGAGCGGTGCAAACAGGGGAAATGGGTAGGGGGCCAGGATTCCAGAATCAATCCCCAGGCAGGCGGAGGGGTGAAGCCGGGGCTCCCATCACCATCCAGTCTCCAGGCCCCAGGTGTCGGGCTCACCTCAGGCAGGGACCTACCCCATTTCTCAGGCCATGCCTGGACCAGGAGGCAGGAGGACTGGCCTCTGGTGTCGAGTTTTGGGTGAGCCCAACTCCCTCTCTGTTCTTTCTCTGTAAAATGGGGGGTTGATTGTGCTCTGTCTTGCAGGATCCCAGGGCAAACTTCACTTAGTCTTGGTGCCATACTTCAGGCCTCCTGTGCCCAAGTGCTACCCTCTCCCAGCTTCGGCAGCTGCCCCCCAGAACACTGGCCCAGGACCATCCTGTGTCACCCCCAGGACACACAAGGAGACAGTGGCCTCATCCCTGGCTCCCGAGGCATTTGCTCATGCCCCAGATAGTCCCTGTTTCTGGTCTGTACGTGGCAGGGTCCAAATTCAGGTCAGAAACCAGAGTCCTGCACGGCGGGGATGCCCTGAACATGACAGACGACCCCATGTGGCTCCTATGGGACTGTGAGCTGGAGTGGCAGCTCCTCAGGGAGCCCAGTGAAGACCCGGTTGCTGGGGCCTCCTCCCCATCTTGACTGTCCCTGCACCCCTCCGGGTCTCACACATTGCCCCATTGCCCCAGGACAGAGACTCCTGCCCGATGGCCCTTGCTGGCCCCTGCCCCTCCTCCACAGCTTCCCTTCTCCCCTCCACCCAAGCCCTGCCCACAATTAACTCATTTCTTAAATTCGCTTCCAAACCTAAGTCAACGCTGGACAGGGCTGTAGGAAAAGCTTCCTCAATGCTGGCCCTGAGGAGCCCAGCCAGCAGTGAGATCAGTCCTCTCTGCCAGCCCCCGTCTGCCTGCCCCCTCCCCCAGCTCCCACAGCAGGACCCGGGGCCTGCAGGGACACCCCAGTTGGAGCAGGGACTCCCGGCAGCCCTCTGAGAGTGGGCTCTGGGAACTGGAGCCAGACACCCCCTTCTTCTTTGCCCCTCACTCCACCACACGACCCTCTCTCCACCACACGCCCCTCTGGCCCCACCCAGCAGCCCCCTGGTTGGGCCCAGCCTATTTGCCACCTCCTGCCATCCTGATCCACAGGCCCCCCTCTGACCAAGAGGATGTGTGCCGCTGAGGCGAATCTGCGACCCAGGACTGTTGGCCAAGAAGTCTGGGGGCGGGAAACCCGTGACATGGCCTCACCCAGGCAGTGCCTGGAACACACATGCTCCTATATAGGGGTCAGGACAGCCGCAGGACATCCAGGCTGCTCCCCAGCCCATTTTACAGAGGAGGAGGTAGAGACCCGGAGGGCAGGCAGAGGAACCGGCAGCCGGCACGGCCCCAGACACGCCCCTGCCTAAACAGCGCTGGGGTCTCGGGTGCAGGAGGGGTACCCTTGCCGCCTGTGCTCAGCCTGCCAATTCTATTTCCTCTGGAACCTGGAGGCCTCCACACTGCTGCCCACGGCAGAAGCCCACGGCCTTGGCGCCCACCCTTCCTCCTTTCACAGCCGTGGAAGCAGGGCTGCCACATTTGAGACAGAAGCCCCATTCATGGGGGCCACTGGGCCAGAGCCATCGGAGAATCAATGCGGGCCTCACAGCAAAAGGGCAGGGCCGCCTGGTCCGAGGAAAGGCAATCTGTCTTTCTCTTCCAGTGGGAGCAGGGCACGTCAGGGGAATTAAGGGCAAGGTCTGGGGAGGTGTTCGTTCAACAGAAGAGTGGCCTTCCTAGGGAAGGGCTGGGGTTGGCAGGGGAGGCTCCGAGTGCTGCCACCAGGGCCCAGAACTTAGGGAGCGAGACCAACTTGTGCTGCCCGCCATCGTCCCTCGCGGCCACCACCGTGCCTCTCCCAGTCCTCCTTCCCTCTAGGGCGGCCGTGAGGAGTGTGCTGCTCCCCATCCTGGTGCTGTGGGCAGGGTGCTGCTCAGGAGGGCCCCCCACAGCCCACCAGGTGCCCCCGATGGCGAGTAGCTGGCACCAGCGGGAAGAAGACCACCACAGGCTGCCCACCTCGGGCCCACTTCGGGTACTCAGGCAGGGCTGTGAGGGGCCCAAGGCCCTGAGAGAGCCTCCCTGGAGGGTGAGGGGTGCGTGCAGACTCCAGGGGTGAGGGAGGAAGAGCCTCCCGAGGAGTGAGCACCGCCGTGGGGCTGAGAGCAGTTGGGTGGTGCTGGGAGTCTCGGGGGTTGGAAGTGTAGGGCTTGGGGGTGAGAGGGGGTCGCTGCCAGAGAGGGCTTCAAGAGGCTTGAGGATGTGGGCTGTGAATGTGACCTTTGTCTTATAGGCCTGTGGTTGTAGCCACGCTTGGTGGCACTGCCCCAGGCTTGGGGGTGGGGCAGGAGGGGCCGGGTGGGTGGGTCTGGCCCCCACCTCTACAGACAAAGCAGTGTCCTCCATGGCTGGCACTGGTTAAGGAGGAACTGCTCCATGTGGAGGGAGGCATTGGGGTTGCCACCCCTCTTAAAAGACCCCTTGAGGTGTCCCCGTTTGCCTAATCCACAACAGAACCCCCTGTAGCAGGCACTGGAGCTTTCACCTCTAAAGCAAATTGTGCCAGGTAGCAGTGACCCCTTCATGTCCTCAGAAGCTGTCCCCAGGAGGCACGTGAGAGGTCCCTGCTCACCACTGGGTATGGGGCAAAGGGGATGCTGGGGCAATGCCCTGGCCTCCACCCCTGGGACACACTGGGGAAGTGAGGGGAGGTGGGGCCCAGGGTCCCTTGAGCAGGCCAAGGCTGTCTACCCAGGGCTGCTGAAGCTCCCCTGGGCCCAATGCCCGGTCCAACTCCCTAGTCCTAATGGGCCTAGAGTACCCCCGCAGTGAAGGACTGCCTCGGTTCTGAGAGCCAGGCCAGGTGACTGGGCCCCAGGGGCCGCTGGCCTGCTGCTGACGGTGGGGGCACCCTGTCCTCTCGCTGGTCTCCTCAGGAGAGAAGGGCAAGGCGGGGGAGGCCTGGGTAAAGAGGAAGGGTGACGTGCTGGCTCGCAGCTGACCGCCCCTGGGGAAGGGAGATGAGGCCCCCAGCCTACACTGGCTCCTTCTACAGGTCAGGTGCAGCCCATCCCTGGCTAGAAGTCGCCTCCCCAGGCCAGGGCTGGCCCTGAAGAAGGAGTCACCCCCAGTAGCCTCGCAGCAGGAGCAGGGTCACAACACGGGCCTGGCCACTGAGTGGGCTCGGCCCCAGGCCACAGCTGCCGCGAGGGCTACAGCGGGGAAGCCCTGGGCCTTGAAGCTCAGGCCCCGGCAGGCCGGCAGGGACCCTCAAGCTCAAGAGAGGGCAGTGGTCACCGAGGAGGACCAGGGCCAGAAGGCTTGAGGCCAGAAAGACAAGGGGAGGAGCTCAAAACCCAGGAGGCTCCCCAAAGGCGAGAACTGGCGGGGACAGGCAGCCCTCAGGTAGGGCCTGATGGGGATGACAGGACCACGCATGAATTTAGCCACCCAGACACTGCCCCTTTCCCAGTGTGCCCAAGCTAAGTGCCCTTGAGTGTGGGGTGGGAGGGAAGCTCTCCAAAGTCCTGTCCCCTCCCCAGCCTTAGAGCCCCCATTGGGGTCTTTGCCTTGGTGCCAAGGGGAGGGGTCCCAGTAACCTGTTGCTCCAGCCCGGACTGGCTGAGTTCCTGGCAGCCCCTGGGAGCCCCAGGCAAGCCCCTGTCCCTCAGTTGGTCCCTGTTGCTTGTGACCCAGCAGGGGGTGTGTCCGTCTCTCTTCCTCCAGGGACCTCCCACCAACCTGGGCCAAGTATGCAGTGCCCACAGAAGGACCGCAGCCGAGACCAGATGGCGGCAGCGCCTCCGAGACCCCAGGCCGTGGGTGGAAAAGGCCAGGAGGCACACACGGGTGCAGGCACAGGCATGTAGACCTGGGCACCACCCAGCAGGCCATGCCCTCTCTGCCGGCTTCGTGCCACCTGGCCCAGGCAGTCATCGCCTGTGGCAATGTCAAGATGAAGCATGTCCCTGCCCTGACCGACCCTGGCCTGACCACACTCTACCTGGCAGGTGGGTGGCATCCTCCCCCCACACCCACCCCTGTGGCAGAGGTGAGAAGGCCGAGACCTGGGCTCCCACCCCGGCTCCCCCAAGCAGCCCCATCTGGTGTGGGAGGTACAGAGTGACAGCGGGCAGGAGGCAGAGAATATGGCTGCCCCGTGTGCGCACAGAGAATGACATTGCCAAGATCCCAGCGCACACGTTCCTGGGGCTGCCCAACCTGGAGTACTGGATCTCAGCAAGAACAAGCCAGACCCCTGAGGCCTGCACCCCCATGCCGTCAAGGTATGCTGCAGCCGCTTCACCTGCTCCCAGGGCCAGGGCCGGGGCTGGCAAGTCCCAGATGACCCGAGGCATCCATTCCCTGCAGGGTGGAGCTGCTTGGCGGGGTAAGGCCTGGAGGAGGCACTTCAAAGAGCACCAGCACGGTGGGCTTCCACGATTTGGGGTGACGTGTTCCATCACTGGGAGCAGGGGAACGGCACAGGCCCACAGGCCCCAGGTAGGAGCAAACAGAAGCCCCTAGACAGGCCTAGACTCAGTGGGAACTAGGAAGCCATGATGCCACTGACAGAGTGCCCTTGATCAGCCCCCAACCCCAGCCCACCTATTCCCCATGCACCCCAGAACCTGATGCGGCTGAAGCAGCTGAACCTGGATGGGAACTGGCTGTCCACAGTCCTGGCCCTCCCCTACTCCCTGCAGGAACTCAAGCTCAACGACAACCTCCAGAAGGGCCTGCAATGCAGCAGCTTCCGTGGTGCACTGAGCTACGGGGGCAGGGGCCAAGGGGGCTAGGCCTGGGCAGGTGGGCCCCCCCTCTGGGAGGCACACTTGGGAGAACGCCCAGGGCAGCCTGGCTGGAAGGCAGAGGAGACTGCCAGCCTGGGTGAGGGGCAGGCAGGGCTTTGGGAGCTACCGCCAGGAGCTCTGCAGTGGCTCACCGCACCCCTCTGCCCGCCTGCAGGACTCAGCCAGCTGCTGACGCTGGAGGTGGAAGGGAACCATCTGCATGACAGGGACATCTCCCCCCAGCCTTCCAGCCCCTCTGCAGCCTGCTGTGCCTGAGGCTGGACCAGAATCAGCTGCAGACCATCCCACACGGCCTGCCAGCCTCCCTGCAGGTGAGCGGGAGCCCTAGGATGGGGAGACAACATTGTTACAGCCAAACGACCCACTTCTGCCTCTGCTTCTGCTTTGGGGCCGTAGAGCAGCCTGTGGAGGGATCTGTGCACTAAAACTCATGAGGCTTCAGGCCTCTCCTGAGCTTGACCTAACCTTCCAGAAGCCCAGAGTGGGACCTCCTGGATGGCTCTGCGCCCTCTGGGGTCCCTGAGTAAGGTCCATAGCCTGCCTGGTGGTGTTCTCTGCAGCTGCCTTGGGGGATTCTGAGGTTCCCCTACACAGATGGCCATGGGCCTGACAGTGGCAGAGGCTGGCACCTGAGTTACATGGGCATGGCTGGGTGGAAGAGGCAGTGCTGGCAGAGAATGGGGACGGCCAGAGTTGGAGCCTGACCAGGCGGCCAACAACTGGCAGGTACGCCCCTCACCCAACCCCTGACCCCTGACCCCTGACCCCTGACCCTAGGAGCTGCACCTGGGCACCAACCTCATGGAGGAGGTGGCAGAGGGCGCGCTGAGCCACATCCACAGCCTCGGCGTGCTGGTGCTCAGCCACAGCTGGCTTCAGGAGCACCGGCTGGCACCCCAAGCCTGGATCCATCTCCCGTGAGTGGCCATCCCGGAGCTTCACCCCTATAGGCATTGGGAGGCAGAGAGCGAGGATGGCCCAGAGCAGCCCCGAGAGTCAGGTGGGGAAGGCAGAGGGCAGTGCTGAGCCACGGAGCCCCAGAGAGGACCTCCCGATGCCTATAGAGGTGAAGCTCTGGGGTGGCCCCTCACGGGAGATGGATCCAGGCTTGGGGCTCCAGGGGAGGGCTTGTTCCTTGGGCCTGCTCTCTGGCAGGTCACTGGAGGCACCTCCCTCCCTGCTTAGGTTAGCCTGGGCCTCAGTTGCCACAGACTCTTCCGAGATATTGCTTGCAAGGCCTCCCTTCTGTCTCTCCCACTCAGCAGAATCCCCTCGCCATCCCGTGCCTAGGCCTGCCACCCCCAGGAAGCTCACCCTGGAGGTGCCACGGGCAGGGGTGGAGGGCAGCAGTGGTGGGGAGAGCTGGCCTGGCTGCAGCACAGAGGGCTGGGGGCACAGGGAAGTGGGAAGGGGAAGCGCATGCGTCTCCTGGGGCTGCCATCACCAAGTGCTACAAACTGGGTGGCTTCAAACAGCAGGAATAAACTCTCAGTTGCGGGGGCCAGAAGTCTGCAATCTGGACATTAGGGGGCCTCGATCCCTCCAGAGGACAGGATCCTTCCTGCTTCTCCCAACTTCGAGGGCCCCGGGTGTTCCTGGGGTTGTGGCTGCACGTCGCCCCGTCCCCTGCGTGTCTCCCTCTGTCTCATCTTCTCTCTTCTGTCTCTCAAAACCGCACCTGTCATGGGAGTGGGGCCCACCCGGGAACACAGCTGCGCTCAGCTCCACATCCTTCCCTCAATCCTTTCTTCTGCAAATAAGGCCACGCTCACAGTTTCTGGTGGACATAGGCTCTGGGGGCCACTCTTCGCCTCATTCCGAGAAAAGTCAAGGGCAGCCCTGGATCAGGTTGGGACAGCTAGGTGGGGATGCACCAGACACTGCAGGGCTGTGGAGGATGGGCTAGGGAGTCAGGACACGGTCCTCGGAACAGCAGGGAGGGCTGGGGGAGGCTGAGTGCCAGGGAGAGGCTGAGGAGGGCCTGATGACCACCAAGGCAGGGTGGGGCCAGCATGGGGAGGGAGGCGGGGGTCCGCAGACAGTCTGACCCGCCATTCCAGGGACCAGAGCCTCCCGCCCTGCATCCTCGAGTTCCAGGAAAAAGTTACCAGGACGTTTGGGTTTAATTATTCCTTTTTCCTCTCCCTCGCTTGCCAAGGGGGCAAAGGAAAGCAGACAGCAGCCTGGGAGGGGCTGCCCGGCCGCCATTCCACTCCCGCCGCGGGGCCTGGACAGGGGGCTGGCAGCAAGTCAAGCCACGGCCACCTCAGCCCCAGCCTCTCCCGGACTCTGGCGCCGCCCATGTCTTCTTGGGCTGGTGGAAAGGAAGGGGACCAAGAGGCACAGGAGCAGCGCAAAAGGCTGACCCCCGCCACGGGGGCTGAGGGTGTTGCCAAGAGAACCCTTCCCTGTTCCCTGTCTCCCTGTTACCTGTTCTAGAAGGCTCGCCACCCTCTGCTCTTGCACACCTGCGTGGCCACGGGGACCGGGGCTTCCTGCTGCTGGAGTCAGGGCCTCAAGGAGTCAGTCAGGTGTCCACCATGGAGCGACAGGGGCTCCCAGCTGAAGGCGGCAGCCTGAACTGCACTATCGGACAGTGTGGGCTGTGTGATCCCCCAGCGTCTCCCAGTCCTGACCCTCGGAGCCCGATCTTTCTCTCCCGACCCGTCTAGCTTCTACGCATCTGAGGCTAAGACTGGAAGAGTAGATGAGGGCAAGAGAGTGGGAGGGACAGAGGAGAGGGCTTCGAAGACGTCCCCTGCCCCACTTTTCCCTAGATTTCAGGAGCCGCCCTCTGAGCTCTGTCAGGTGTCAGGATTCGGAGACAGGAGGCCCGAGAAAACACTCAGAGGGAAGGAAATTAATGGGACGATAGTCTTTAGGTCTCCACAGCGACGGCCATGTAGGGAGCAAGGGAGGCCCCCACCCCGATCCTCTATTCTGCCGGCCTTGGGGGACAGAGGAGGACATAAAAGCTCTGACACAAAAGCCACACAGGGCCTGGCTGGACTCACACAGGAATTGTGAGGGTCCCAGCCGTTGAGAGTCCAGGTCGAGGTTGCCGTCTGGGAGTGAATCCCATGCTCGTCTTTGTGCTGTGGGGCTGCAGGCTCCCACCGTCAGCTCCCTATGCCTCAGTGTGCCCCGCCCCACAGGAAGCTGGAGACCCTCCACCTGTCCCACAACTGGCTGGTGCATGTGCCCTCCTTCCTGCTGAGGGGCCTGAGGCGCCTGGCGCCGCACCGCAGCTGCATCGGGCGCATCCCCGGCTATGTGTTCACGCACATGAAGCCAGGCCTGGAGCTCCTGCACCTGGCCCACAATCGGCTGCAGGCAGACGGCATCCACAGCATGTCCTTCCTGGGCCTGTGCGCCCCGCTGGCAGAGCTGCTGCTGGGTCACAACCAGCTGCAGGCCATGCTGCGCGGCCTCGTGGGCCTCAAGGGATTACAGGTGCTGGGCCTGAGCCACAGCAGGATCAGGTAGCCTCCCCCCTGCACCTGCGGCCACCTCCACCCCCGCGCCCCTGCCAGCACGCAGAGGAAGAGGTACCTGAGGCCCGGAGGCCCTGCTTTCCCGCTGTGCTAGGACAGGCTTGCCTTTAGGCTCCTTACCCGCAGGCTGGAGAGGCCGAGAGTGGGAGTTGGGGCTCATCCACCCTCCCGCAATCCAGCCATCCGCCCACCTTGGTGGCCATGATGGAGGTTGTGCCCAGTGGCTGGCAGGCCTGGAAAGCCAAGGGCAGGCAGTGGCCGGATGCTGGCAGGGATCCAGCCCAGAGCAACAAGGGCTGGGGCGGGGGCCTGGCACTGCGCCTCAAGTTAGGAGGGTCAGGAGGCCGCCACAGTCTCAGAAGCCTGCCGGCCCTCCTCTGTGGTTCTGATTCCGTGGCTCAGTCTCACCGCTCCTCTCAGGGCAGGGATCTCTGTCTGTCTCTTCTTGAATGATGTTACCCCTTCTTTCTGGGGTCTTCTCTCCCCCGCTCTGCCCCACCCCTCCCTTGCAGACAAGTGCCCCTGAATTCCATTTGTGACTCTCGTGTGGCCCAGGACTCCAAGCTCACCTCCACACACCTGGAGAACAACCTCGCTGCCCGGTGCCGCAGCCCGCCCACCTCCTTCTCCTGCATCCGGGCCTATCAAGCATGGTCCTCCAGCCCCAGCGTCGGGAGCGGAAGGCCTCCTAGCTCCACCCGCCACCTTCCTCCAGGACACACTGTGCTTCTCAAGAGCGTGGAGAGGCAGGACGAGCTGTGCTTGGCCTTCACACCACTGGGAGAAAGGTCTAGAAGACCCCACTGCTTCCAGCGCACCCAATTCCCATGGACTGCTGAGGCCCCTCCACTTAGCAAATGGTCCGGGGGGCAAAAGGTGGCGTTGGTTTATACTTGAACATAATAAACGCAGCTCAGGCAAGCTCGCCAGCCAGCCTCCTCCCTCCAGGAGCTGCGCAGCATGTGCTGGCTGTCCCAGGTCCGTGCAGTTCCTGAGCTGCACCTGAGACTGTCGGCAAATGGACTCAGAGGGCCTGGGTCCCACGGCTTCTCTGAGAGCCGCCCCACCCCTACCCTTGCTCCACCCCAGGCCATCAAGGGGCCAGGCTCCCCTCGTCTGCTTAAGGCAGCATCTGCACCTGACCTCTCTCATATAAGAAGTGTCCCCATCCTGGGCCTGGACGCACAGAGGTGGGCTGGCAGAGCAGGGCGGGGCAGAGGTTCAGGACACCTACTGTTGGTCCTAGAACCACCCACACCTGTACCGAGGCCTGAGGCCAGGGGCTGGGGAAGCTGCACAGTGGTCCTCTGTGGAAGCCCCTTTGCCTTTCCCTTGACATCCCCCCCAATTCCTGGTCCCAGAACCCTCATCCCGGCCCCCAACAAGCATGCCCACCTGCAGCACAGGTCCCCAGGGCCCCACCCCCAGCTCACAGATGGGTAACTTGCCCGGGGATGGATGGCTGGCTCGCTGTGAGACCAGGCGGTGCCCCTAACTGACCTGGTGCAGGGAAGGGTGGGAGTGAGCACGAGGTCTGTGCAAAGCCAAGCCCCACCCTGAGCACCAGGCAGGGACCACCCCGGCTGGAGTTGGTGTCTGCCTGAGCGACCTCATGTGCCAGGAGTCCCTGGGAAGTGACAGCTCAGCTCTGCCAAGCCCTGAAGACTGACTGGCCAGCTATGCTGGCGGACACACCGGGTCTGTGGAGCCCTTGAAAGCCACTGAGGCCATTGCCCCGTTGGCCTGCCCGAGCGAGAGGGCCCCTGGGAACCGGATGGGGTCCCTGGGACAGCTTCCATAGCTCTCCAGGCCACCGGCCCCTGTGCCGGGAAGGGATAGGGACAAGGGGGTCACAACCAGTAGGGAGCACGACAGCCACTGCCCTTGGGTGGGGCTCACAGAGACAGCCAGGCAACAGGCATGGACGATGCCGCAGGAGGGGGCCCAGCAGACGTGTGCGATCCCACCAGAGACACAGCCCAGCTCCAGGGAGCGAGTGGCCCTGTCCCCATCCTCTCCTCCTCTGACTCGTGAGCCTCCAGCGTGCCCCTCTGGCCCTTGCTATCCCACCCTATCACCTCGGCCACCCCATCTCAATCTGGGCATGGCCTTCCTACTTCCCAGCCCTCCCACCCTGGCAGGGCCGCCCGTCTCCTTCCCCTCTTCCTCTGGGCTGCTGGTATGGGTGGGGCAGAGGGGACCTTGCCCCACCACCAGCTCTGCCAAGGACCTGGGCCTGGGAACTGAATGTCGCCTTGCTCCCATTCCATCACTGATTCCCCCCACCCCTGAGTTCTCAGTGGAGAAAGCGCCAGACTGTGGTGGGGAAGAGAGGCCTGGGAAGCTGCGAGCTGTTTTCTTTGGACTCATCCCGGCATTCCTTCTCCTCCAGCTGGCCCCGCAGATATGGCACTTCCTGTTTGGGCTGGGTCACAGGTCAGCAGCCCTCAAGGCGCTGGCCCCGCTCTCCCCGCTCTCACGACCCCTCCTCCCCTCCTGGCCTCCCCAGCCCCTGTGCCTCTGGCTCGGGTCACCATGCAGTCCCCACCTTCTCGCAGTCCCAGAGGTCACGCCGGGAGGCAGAGGAAGAGTAGGCTGAGTGAGCCCCGACATCCCAACAGATGAGGCCAGAGGGGAGGAGGAGGAGGGGCCCCTCGGCTGCAGGAGTGCAGGGACCGAGCAGGCCACCCACAGGTGGTTATTCCACTTCTCAGAGCCTGGGCCGGGCCGATCTTCCTGTGACCTTCCCAACTGGGGAGGCAAGGGACTTGTGTTGGGGACATGTACCTTCAGGCTCTTGGGGTCGCACCTGGCCAAGGGAGAAGCTGGGCTGCAGCCCACCCTACAGGCCCGGCCAGGCCTCAGCCAACGCGTGCTCTGAGATGGGGCAAAGTGTCTGGGCCTTTATGTCCCCTCATGACTGGGACAAGGAGGCCGTTTTCAGCCCAGGGGATTCCCCAGAGGGCCAGGAGCTCATGGCTGGGGGCTTTGGTCCTTGGGGCTGTGGGAGGGCTGAAAGCACAGGCAGCCAGCGGAGCCTGCTGCAGGATGAGCCCAGTCGTGGCCCTGCGCCTGCCCCTGCTCCAGCATGGACCACCCTCCGGCACCCACTCACTCCCGCCTCCGCCTGTGGCTACTGTGCGCCTCTTCGGGGTGCCGCTGGCTCCACCCGAGGGTACAGCAGTAGGTGCAGCTCAATCGGTGACCCTAAAGTGCTGGGCATCTGAGGGGACAGTGCAGTGACAATGGCAATAGTGATGACGACAGGGTAGGTGTGACTGGGGGCAAGAAGGGAGGCGCTCATCAGTCCCCAGATCGAGATGGGGACACTGAGGTGATGGGGTGAGACTGAGGGAAGGACGGTGGGGACAGCTCACAAGTCAGAGGGGTAGAGAATGGGGGTGGGGAGCCACCCCTCCCTGGGACTGGGGCTGGGCCTGTGTCTCCGGCCTGGGACCTGGCTGGGACCTTGCACCTCTGCTCCACTTCTCCCAGCTGCAGTCCCAGGAAATTGCCCATCAGCCTCCAAATTCTTCTCCAAATGACCCTCGCTGGCCCCCGACGTGCCCACACCTCGCCTTCCCCACAGTCGGTTCCCAGCCCTCCCTCCGGCCTAACACCCCCATTCGCAAGCATCTTGCCACGGTGCCAACGCCCACCCGTACCCCCATAGCAGCTGCCACTGTGGCGGTCACAAAGGGACAGTCTGGGAGACACTGGGCTGTGTGGCCCTCAGGCCAGGTGCTGTCCCGCCCCATCTTCTGAGCATCTGGGCCAAAGATTGCCCCAAGCTGAAGTCAGGGGTCAGCACAGGCCCAGCACCTCCCCACTCCCACTAGAGCCTCCTGGTGCTACTCCTGGGCTCTGGTCTCCCTGAGGGAAGACCACAGGGGTCCTAGGGTGCCCCTGGCCTCTGGCTCACAGGCTTCGGCTTCCAAGGCAACCCACCTTCCGTCCTCTGGCCACGCCTCAGGCCATGGCCCTCTAAAGATAGCTAGACGCAGGCTGGGCCTCCCCGGAGCCCCCGTGCCGGCCCTGAAATTACAGCCCTGGTGGCCCTGAGAGAAGAGATGCTGTGTGATTATGTCCTCAGGGGAAGGTCAAAAAAAGCTCCTGGCATGGAGAGTGCCAGCTTTCAGCAGCCACACCTCGGCCCGCTCAGCACCAGCTCGGCCGCCCCAAGGCATGTTGTTGCAAGCCTCCTGCACCCAGAGGTCCCTGCTGAGCAAAAGCTTCATGCTGCTTCAGGGCTGCAAGTCATCCAGACACCCTCGAGTGGTGGCGGGGCTGCCCTCTGGTGTCTGCCCTGAGGGTGTGGACATAAGGAATGGGCAAAGCCCGCAGGCCGGAGTGAGGGCCACTCAAGGGTGTAAACTCCGGCCCCTCTGGGCAGGGCCAGTTGCTCAAGAGGTAACCTCGATGTGTGACAGGTCCCTGGCTGGAAATTTGTCCTGGAGGCTGAGGCTCTGCAAGAGCTACTCCCCAAGTGACTGAGAGGCGGCCTTAGGGCACTGCCTCCTCCCCTAGAAGCCTTCCCTGCCCCAGTCTTGTATGGGCACATGGCACTTGTCACCTCCTTGCTTCTTGAGGCTGATGGTCCAGGGGATGGGGATGCTGCCTGTCTGCCTCGCCTACTGCAGCTCTCTGTCCCAGCTCTCTCGGCTCTCCCTCTGTCTCTTTGTCCCATCCCCAAGACAGGCATGGGCCCTTCGGTTCGCACCATCAGGACGGATGGGGTTAGTCGATGGGAGTCATGTCCAGGCAGAGGGGTTTGAGAAGCAGCCACCCAAGGAGAACGAGAGGGCCTGCCGGACACAGGGAGCCAGGCAGAGGGAGCCTAGGGCCCAGTTCTAGTTTCCAGACCCTGGAGACGCATGGGGCGAGCAGGGGGGCCTCTGCGTAAGAGACCACCTCCCAGGTGCCCAGGCTCTGCCCTCCAGGACTCACACTACCCGCCAGCATTTCATGCCCACAGCCTGCCCTCTGGGCCCCCCGACCCCTCTGCTCTCCTGGGCCTCCCTGCCGTAGCTTTGAAGACAGGGCACCAACAGCTGCAGGCCAGCTGTGGGGGGCCAGCTGTGGACTCCAGGTCCTCTTCCCCACATGGCCAAGGAGATGGCAGCTGCCTTAGATCCCTGCAACCTGCCTCCCTCCTCGCAGCCCCTGCCTCTGTGGCCCTCTCCCTCCCTCAGACGTGCCGTGGTCTCACCCTTCCTTCCCATGGCTGCCGCCCCAGCTGCTACCTTCCAGCACTTGTCCTGGGCTCTGCCTGATGAGGGCTAGATGACAGGCAGGCTCACCACAGTGCTGCCTGGGGCTCCCAGGCAGGGGCAGCTGCAGGGCCAGGACAGCTTTCCCTGGAAGCCTGAGCAGCCTGCCCACAGCTGCCCTCCTCACACAGCTGAGGGGGTCAGGCTCCTTGTCAGGTGGAGAGGACTGAGCTCTCGGCTCCATCTGGCAGGAGAACGGCTCCGGGGGCTGAGAGGCAAGGTAAAGCTGGTGCCAGCAGGACCTCCCCACCCTCTACAGCCTTTTGGGGGAAGATCCCAGCTGGGGTCACATACAGGCCGTGCTGGAAGGGGCCAGGTTCTGCTTCCCCCACCTCCTGCACTGATTGTCTGCCTCCTCCCCAGGAGCCCTGGGGACCTCAGGAAATGCCTGCTCTTCCTTCCTGCCTTGCAACCCCCATGGCTGCCCTCCCCCTGCTTCCCCTGTCTCCCCCTGCCTCCTCCCAGCCCTGAGAGGCCAGAAGGGCAGAAGCCTGCCCGCCCGCCTGCCCGATCTGCTGGCCAGCAAGGAAGTGCTGTTCCTAGAGCAGTTCAGCTGGGATCAAGGTTGCTTCTGCGCTGCAGAGAGAACCCAGGCCTGAGGACGGGGGAGCAGGAGGGGGAGCAGAAGGGGGCGGCCCTAGGACGGAGGTACTGCCTAGCTGGTCTGGGAGTGGCCCCCAAATTAGAGGGCCAGGCCGAGTGACTCAGTGGGTCCTGGGCCGGGCGTGCAGTCATGGCTTATTGCAGACTGCAAACCACAGACACAAGAACCTTCCAAGCACAAGGACCGTATTTATACGAGTATTCCCCCAGAAGCAGCCCCCAACTTTGGGTAAGAGCTGCAAGGTGCGTGCATAATGTGTCTCCCCAAGCAGGGTGTCACATCATGGCCACTTCCAAGTCCCCTCCAGGAACATGCCTGGCTGAGACCTGAAGGTGGGGTTGGTGCAGGGCCGCACTGCAGTGCCGCCTGGCTCGCCTGCGTCTCCCCACACCCCCCGAACCTGGGCTCTTCCTTCCACCAGCAACATCCCCCTTCCCTACCGGTCTGCCCCAGGTCACCTCCTCCAGGTAGCCCTCCCAAGCCTCTGGCACTGTAGATGGGCCTGTGCCCCCACAGTATTCAGAGCTGTGTCACTGCCACTGGGACTCCTGGAGGCTGAGGCCCTGAGTGACAGCTCCTGGGTTCCCACTCCCGAGCAGTGCAGGAAGGGACTGGGTACCAGCACCTTGGGCAGCATGAATGCCTTGAGTGAGTTTCTCCTTTCCTCTGAAACAGCTTTACCACAGGATTTGCCCATTGAACACGTACCAGGCAAGGGTTATTATTTGGTCTATTCACAGAATTGTGCAACCATCACACAGTAAATTGGAGAGCATTTTCATCACCTCAGAAAGAAAACCCATACTTTTAGCTATCACCTCTCTGGCACCCCCTTCCCACAAATCCACTTTCTGTCCCCACGGATGAGCCTATTGTGAATATTTCAAATGAATGGAACCGGAGGGTCTGCGGCCTTTTGCAACTGGCTGTCACTGAGCGGAATGCTTCCAGATGCTTCTCTCTCCACCCAGACTACTAGTCAGGCCCGCTCTCTACTGATGGGTTTCTCCATGAATGAGTTGGCATCTGGGTCCAAATCCAGTGGGGGATGGAAAGAGGGCAGGACAATGATGAGACCAGGTGGCCGTGAGTCTGACGCTGAGGCCGGGCAGGGCTGCAGGGCGCTCACAATACCGTGATAGCATTCTTTCTCCTGCCAGGTATGTCCGCATGTTTACAGCAAAAGGTAAAACACACAAACCTGCCAAAAGACAAGCCACCCCCTTTGTCTGGAAGGGGCACACATGGTCTCCAATGTCCTCATCCCAATCACGGAATCAAGAGGGAACCGGAGTTCCCAGCCTGGCCCCTGGTTTCCCGTGTCTCCCTTCTCCCTGGCCCAGCCTAGAAGCTTCTTGGAAGCAGGTACCACAGTTTGGTCAAGCCGCCATGTGTCCCAGATCCTGGCCAGGCCCTGAGCTGCCTCTGGGGCACAGGAAGGGTCTGTGCCCTGCCATGCCCCCAGGTAGGGCTGTCCTGGAAGCATCTGCCCTGGCCTGGGGCCTTCCAGATGGCACTGCCAGGCAGATGAAGACCCTCAGCCCTCGCCACTGTCCTCTCCTCTCTAGCCACCCCTCTCTCCCTCTCTGCCCCTTCAAGCTTTTTCTCTCAATATGAAATCTTCTCTCTTGGTCCAATTCTACTGCGGATCTCAGTTTCTCACTCCCTGTGTCTCAGAAGCTGCTCTTGCTGAGGGAAGAAGGGGACACTATGGGACAGGGGGGCAGCGTCGTGCTAAGGACCCAGGCTCTAAACACAGGAGGAGCTGGACTCACTTGGGCCCTCAGGAAGTGGCCGAGGCTTGGCGGGGTAACCTGGTCACTCCTGGAAGTGACCAGCACAGGGTTGAGCCCAGAGGAAGTGGCCACCCACAGAGCAGTTCCCGTGTCCGAGGGGACCTGCAGGAACTGAGCAAGAAGGCTGACTCGCTGGATCTCTCGTCTCTGAATCAGCTCAGGGCAGGCCAGTGGGGGAGGCCCCTGCCCCGTCCTGCCAGCACCAGACAGATCGGGCCCTCTTTTCAAGGGAAGAAAGGCTGGGGTGGAAGGGAGGGCACAGGGCACCTGGGAGCAACAGCTCCCTCTCTGATCCCGAGAAACCACCCTCTTGCTTAGGCCGAAGCAGGTTCCCTGCAAGCTTAGGACCAAATTCCAGGGCCACTCCCGGGCCTAGCAGCCCAAGGCCGCCTCCCCTTCGTCTTCCTTCCATCTCTTTCCTCCGCCTGGAGAGATGCCAGCTAGCACCTCAGTGTCCCCATCCGGGCAGTGGAAAGTTTGACTCTCTGAGGCAGTGCCTGCCCAGAGACTCCAAGGGTCCTTGTTTGAGTGAGTGCGAGTGTGTCCGTTCCTCTGCTGTCTGTCCCAGACAGGGGCGGAGCGGGGGGTGGGGGGGCGGGGGAGGTGGAGGTGGTGGGAGCAAGGGGGCGGGGGCTCAGCTAGCCCAGCCGTCTACAAGAAAATTGCTCCCTTTGAAGCTGCCAGGGGGGCCGGGAAGCCTGCCCCCTCCCGCCCGCCCGCCCTCTCCGCCCCACCAGCCCCCTCCCTTCTTTCTTCCCTCCCCGCCCTCTCCCCGCCGTCCCCTCCCCATCGGCCCGCCTGCCCAGCCTTTAGCCTCCCTCCCGCCGCCTCTGTCTCCCTCTCTCCACAAACTGCCCAGGAGTGAGCAGCTGCTTTCGGTCCGCTGGACAGACCGGACAGACAGACGTGCAGACGGCCCACCACCCCAGCCCGCCAACTAGCCAGCCTGCGCCTGGCGCCTCCCCTCTCCAGGTAGGGCTCCTGAGCCAGCCCCGCTCCCGCCCTGTGCTGTCTGCACTGTCCCCTCGCTGGCCTCAAGCTGCCTCCTCACAACCCAGAGATGCCTCTGACCCTGCTGCCTCTGCTGTCCCAAGCGCTGGTCCTGCGGTCCCCAGGGCCCTGAGGGTGTCCACAGACTTCCCCAGCGCTCGCTGCTGGCTGCTGGTCTACGCCCCGTCACCGCCACCCTGTGGCCCCCTTGGTCCCTGTCAGGCTTCTGCCTCTTCTTGCCGCCTTCCAGGCACCTTTCCCTCGCCCCTGCATCTCCCTCTCCCTTCTGACCTTGCTCTGCTTCACCCAGCTCTTGTCCCTCTGCCTCCTCCTAGGGGTCCCTCTTCTTGGCCACCACCCTAGAGCATGACTGGGTGATTGGCACACCAGCTTTGCCACGGGCCCTTTCCCATCACTGCTAGTCCCAAGCGCATGCTCCACTCCCTCAGCCATGCTCTGCCAGGTGCCTCCTTGCTCCAGGACTTGGCACCTGGCCCAGGTTGGGTCAGGTCGGGGACCACCCAGGGCCCACCGAGCTCAGCACCCAGGAGCAGTCCTCCACTACGCTGCCCAAGGCCAGTCCTTGGCCTGGGCTGAGAGACTTGGTTTCCCAGGCACCCTGCCCAGACATTCCTCACTCACCCCCAGGCTACTGCCCTGCCTCTACTTCCTCTGTGAGAAGTGTGGGTCCTGGGAGCCCTGGCTGCAAGCGCCCTGGCTGGTGCTGCCTGGGTGGCTCAGCTCTGTCCGTCTCCAGGACCCCTTTGGACTGGTACTCAGAATGGGCGGGGAGGGGAAGGAGAGAAAATCAGGCAACTGTGCCATGTTCCCCAGGGCAGACCTGGCTTGGGGCCCCAGAGGGGCCTGCCAAGGGACCCAGGAGAGGAAGCAAGAGAGTGTCCTGGAAGGCCCAGGGAGAGGAGTGCCCCCTCACTGCTCCTTGGGTGGGGCTGGGTGCCTGTGCGCCTGCTGAGCAGAGCAGAGGCGCCCGGATCAGCAGGCACAGGCCACATGAGTCTCCAGTGGTGTGTCTTGGCAGGCAAGCCTGCTGTCCTGCTGTCCTGCTGTCCTGCTGTCCTGGCTACCAGGCTGCTCCGGTCCCATCCTCAGGGGCTCCTGTCTCTGCACCCTTGCCCCTCCCTGGCCTGCCAGCTGTGTGCCCTATAGCAACTAACTGGAATTGAGACAAGCTGGAGATGCTCAGGCCCTCCCCCCGTGCCAGAAAGGTTCCCGGGGGCCTGCGCCCAGGAGTGCAGGTGAGCGCCTCCTGGCAACGTTCAGTCGCCTGTGCCAGCCGCACCCTAGGAGAGCTGGTGTGTGAGCAGGGGTGCCTTGGGGCAGAGAGTGTCCATGTATGGCCACTGTGGGCCATCGTGGGCGAGCCTTTGAGGGCAAGTGGTGTATTGAAGATGCAGGGCTGCCTCCAAGCCACCAGGGCTGGGCGGTGGGAGCAGGCTCTGAGCCAGGGAGCAGAGAGGACTCCCATGGCAAGCTGGCCAGCTGTGGGTGGCAGCCCTGGCCTCCCTGGCCCACCTTCAAGCCCCAAGGACCCAGGTGGCAGTGGGCATTAGCCCTGCCACCGCATAGACAGGGAGTCTGGGAAAGGAAAGGGGATGTTTCCAAGGCAAGAATGAGCTTCCTGTCTTAGCAACATTCCAGTCATTCAAACAAGGCTATAGAGTGTCCCTTCCAGTGACAGCACCAAGTCCCCAGAGGAGGGGTTTGTAATGAGTCCCCACTTGACAGTTCATACCCAGAGCCTTTTGCAAGGGCTTCTGAGTCCTTGCCACCCTGCACTGAAGTAGGATGGGGACCTCCCCCTCTGCCGTCTCCTGTGCTTCCCGGGTCCACCCCCCACCATCTCCAGCCTGTCTGGGAGTCACGTGTCCTCAGCCCACAGAATCCCCAGCACACGCCCCACCCCCAGGCCCAGCCCCAGCCCCAGGGTCCCTGGTGCCCCACCTGCCAGGTCCCCTCCCCTGCCTTGCTCATCCCCCAACACCTCTCATGGTTGAAAAGGTCTTCCCCTACCCACTACAACCCCCTGTCACTCATCTGTGCTTGGGAGAGCTTGGTCCCTGCTCCAAGTTGCTCCCTCTAGTGTCCAGGCCCGCCACCGAGCCCCTGCCAGCCCTGGGAACCACTCTGCCAGCCCTGACCCCGAGCCTGCCAGCCAGGGCCTAAGGTGAGCAATGCCCGCTCCTGTCCTCTTCTGCTCAGATGCTGGGCTGGGAGATCAGGGGCAACAGCTTGGTCACTCACAGAGCCCTTTTGGCAACTCTTAGAGGGACCACTGGTGGGGGCAGTGCAGAGGGGGAGCGTACATGGCTCAGTCCTCTCCTGGCCTGAGGCCCTCTCCTAGCCTAAGCGGCCTGCTGGACCCGTGGCCAGGCCCTTCTCCAGCCTTCCAGAAAGAACCAGCTTCCCATTCCCAGGGTCCCCTAGGGAAGGCCTGGGCCACCTCCTCTGGGGGAGTACTGGCGACTGTGCTTCATTCCTCCTTCGCCACGTCCCCTTCCAGGCCAGTGGGTCCCCTCCCCTACTGGGAGCCCACAGCCAGAAGCCCCTTCTGGGACTCTAGGCTCCTGGGAACCACCCCAGCTGCCCCCTCCACCATTTGCTTTCTTCCCCACCCTGTCATGGCTCTGGGTCCGAGCAGCCTCTGGTGTGGCTCTGGAGGGGCCAGTAGCCTCGGCTCTTCCAAGGACTGCAGAACCCTTCCCCCTCCCAGCTTCCCACCTGCTCAGCTCCGATCCCAACCAGCCCAAGGAGCAGGGGCTCCCGGCTCCCTGGCAGGCCTGGTGAAGGCGCGGCCCATTACTGAGGGGCTCATCTCTGAGGCTTAGGGGCCTGGGGCTCTAGCCAGCCTTCTCGAATGGAACACTCCCGTCCACGGCATCTTAAGCCTAAGCTCCACGGAAACACTGGCCCGGGATGAGCTGGAGGCCCCGGGTGCAGCGGGCTCTGTGGCCTCCTGAACTTGCCTCTGACCCCACCCCACCCCTACAAGCTGCTGGACATCCCAGTCCTGTCTGGTCCCTGAGGTGTTCAAATGGGCCAAAGCGAGTATAGTGGGCAGACCCCTGGGTGGCCACAGGATTAGAGGGCAGCCCTGTCCCTGAAGACAGGGGAAGTCCGGGAGGCCACTGCGACTTCTGTCCTCTGGAAGTGAGAGTCCCTGCTTCATCCTGACTGCCATCTCATGAGTCTTGGAGGCTGCACAGCCATGGGAGCCCAGCAGCCCCGGGAGCCTGAAGCTAAGTAGGCTGTGGGTCGCCCTGGCTGGCTGAAGGAGGCTAATCCCAGCCCAGCCTGAGCCCCTGGCAGAGAGCGGGTTGTGGCAGGGAGGGCTGCAGGAAACCCTCCCCTCCCCTCCCGGCCTTGGTGGGCCTGCACCAGGGAGGGAGGGAGGCAGCACCCCAGGCTCTGGGGGGCAGGCCGGGAATATCTCCCCTGGGGCCCTGAAGTGCTCTCCGGGGGGCATCTTGGCTTTTCCAGGAGACATTCCAGTAGACAGAGGCAGAGGTGAGAGGGCTGGGCAGGGGCTGCCCTGTTGGGTGTGCCGGGGCTGAGGAGGGGCTTCTGGGGCTGTGGACCATGGGAGCTACTGATGGTGGTATCTGGAGAGAAGGGCCATGCTTCCGGGGGGGCAGGAAAGCACTCTGCACACCCCCGAGAGTGTGAGACCTGTCAGCTCTGGGTCCTGTGGCACTGTCTGCAGTGGCAGAGGAGGGGGTCCAGACATGTGGGCAAGGACACAGGCGGACAGACAGTGTGTGCATTCCCAGACCTGCTGTTTCCTCACCGTGTGGCTCCCCTCCCCAACTTGGAGCCCACAGCCAGAAGCTCTTGCCTTGGGCAAGACCTTGGGGAACAACTCCCTGAGCCTCAGTTTACCCCTTCATCAAGTCGTAAGGCATCACTTCCTTCTTATGGTCAACTGGGGATGGTGGGGGGCTAAGTAAAGAAATCACGAGTCCCCTGCTCTGCCTCTGAGAGGTGACAGCATCCTCCCTTTTCCTTGGAGACTCTAGCAGGAGACCCAGGATCTCTTCAGGGAGTGGGAGGGAACAGCAGTACTCCACATGTAGAGGACCAGGAGCACACAGCAGGAACTGTGACTCCTGCACTCTGCCGACTGTGAGAAAGGCTGGACCTGGACATGGGCGCCACAGGCTGCAAAGGGCTGGCACAGAGAGGTGGCAAGGTGGCTGGGCGCATCAGGGGAGAACTCCACCCCTGCCCCCACCCTGCCAGAAAAGCTCTGGAAAGCATTTGGGCAGCAGATGAGCTGGGGTTTCCCAGCCCCTCCACACGTGGCTGCCTGAAGGGCATGCCGGGGCGATGGCCGGGGCTTGGCAGGTGGCTGGGTGCAAAGGGTCCACCCTCCCCACTCCAGCCCCCAACCCCTCAGGCTGCCACTCCCACAGACCAACGAATACACCCAGGCTGCTGGTTGAAGCTGGGCCCGAAGGGCTTTGGCAGCCAGAGGAGAGGGAGGAAGGACGAAGTCCCAGGGACCCTGCAGGGCTGTGTGGAAGGTGGCACGTGTGTCAGAGTTCAGGTTGGGTTGCTCAGGGGGGCGGACGCCCAGGGCTGAGGCTGCAGAGACAGCATCCAGCGTCTGCCACTTGGCAGCCTCGAGCCACACCATCTGCAGGCGAGCTCCCAGGGCCGCCAGACCTCAAATCCTGCTCCCGCCGCCCTTGGCCTGGCCTGAATGCCTGGCATGGACCCTCCATGTTCTCAGAGGCTGCCAACGCATCTTGTTTGGCTGTGACCTGGAGCGATCCAGTGTGGAGGACTGCGCTGGCTTTCCGAGGGGCAGACAAGGAGGGCCCTATTCGGGTGCTGGCGGAGGCTCCAGGAAGCCCAGCCTCCTCCCTCACTCACACCTGTGGTCGCTGGACCTGGGGCTTGTGCCACAGCCGCTCCTGTCCTTTGCTCCGAAGAGACGGCATCCAGGGAGCTCAGGGCACACTCTGATGGGGCTTAAAGCCCTCCCTGAAATCCCTGAGGACACACCCAGGGAGGCTGATGAAGGGAAACTGAGGCCCAGAGGCCTCGGTGGTGGTGGAGAGGTGAGGACCAGAGGGACTTGCTGTGGGTCTCACAGGGTCTGACTATGGGGTACTCCTGCTGTCTGGGCTGGCTTATCTGTTCCCGTGTGTAAACGTGTATGTGTGCATGTATACATGTGTGTTCATATGTATATGTGAATGTGTATGTATGTGTGTATAAGTGTGTGCATGTCTGTGTACATATGTGTATGTGTATACATGTGCATGTGTGTGTGCACGTGTACATATGTGTGTATAGGTGTGTGCATTAGTGTGTATGTGTATGTGTGTACCTATATATGTATATGTGTGTCTGTGTGTATATATGTATATACATATGTGTATGTGAATGTGTATACATAGGTATGCATGTGTGTCTGGGTGTGTCTGGGTGTGTGCATGTATATGTATGTACATGTATGTACAGGTGTGTGCGTGTCTGTGGGGGGTATGTGCATGTATGTGGACGTATGTGGATGTGTGTACATGTGTGTTTTGTATAGGTGTGTGCATGTGTGTGTGTGTATAGGTGTGTGCATGAGTGTGGATGTGTGCCCGTGTGTGGATGTGTGCCTGTGTGTGTATGTTTGTGTGCGTGTGTGTGTGTGCATGTTCTGGCAGGAGGGAGGGGCTCAGTGTGAGGTGGCGGGAGAAGGCAGGGGCCAGGCTTTGGGAGGACAGCTGGGCCTCTCCATCTCCAGAACCCCCTAAACTGCCACCCCCAGGCTCGGTCGTCCCCACCCCCAGGTTCTCGAAGGCCCAGAGGCGTGGTTGGAGCCCCTGTGGCTGAGGAGCACAGCTGAGGTCTCAGGGCCTGGAGACGCCACAGCAGAGCTCCAAGCCAGGCTGAGTGACTCGGGGAAGTCAGAGCTTCCCTCTTGGCCTCTGCTTTCGTGTCCATAAAATGGGGAGACTCACCGGCCGGCTCCAGGGAGCCTTTCCCTAGGGTCCCTGGCTCCCTCTGGCTTCGTGGGCCCCCTGCCACCTCCCTCTTCGGGAGAGCTCTCAGTTTTGTGCCAGTTCTTTGAGGGGAAATGAGGGCTGTGCCGGGAAGACTGCCCGGCCCCCACCCCTCCAGCCTGCCCACAGCTTGGGCACAACCACGAGCCATGGAAAACCAGCCAAACCTTGTCCTTCTGCCTCTGTCACGGGGCCCGGGCGTATGGGCCTCCTGGCCCTCAGCCTCCCTCCCTGCTCTGAGGGAACCTCTTCCCCTCGCCCCTTGCTCCGTCTCCTGGAGACCCCCCAGACATCCTGCTATATCAGACAGCTGCCTCCAGAGTCCCTGGCACCCCATAGCTGGTCCTGGGAACCCAGCTGGGACCCCGATGACCAGTCTTGCCGCGACTGGCCTGCCCTACGCCTGTGAGTTTCCTAACAGGAGTGCATACAGGGAAGCCCCAGCTCCCAGGGAGCCCCCGGCCCTGGGCAGCCGTGCCTATGGAGTCCTCCTCCAGGCCAGTGCGTGGGTCTTGCGGGGCTCTAGGCTAGCCACGGTCACATGGTCCTCTGTCCCCTCAGCCTTCCCCAGCCCCTCCCACAGCCTCCCCTAGGCCCAGCCGGGCCACCCCAACCCCACCTGCCCAGGTGGACTGCCCATCCTGGAGCTTTCCGGGGCTCTGGTGGGGCGTTCCAGCCCTGACTCACTCCTCCTGGGAGGTAGTGGCTTTGGCACGGGCATCAGGCAGGGAAAGGCGGGCAATCTTCTCCCTCCCCGCTCCATCTTACTCTCCCGCCTCCATCCTGCCCTTCCCGCTCTCTCCCATGCCTCTCCTCCTCCTCCTCCTGCCCCCGGGTGTCCAGCGGCACTGGGTGAGGGCCCCGCAGCAGCAGCAGGCATCAGAGGTCGTGCCCTGCCTTGCCCGGGAGGAAGGGAAACGCCATCCAGGTAGGCGAGGGCTGGGTCTTCTCCCTACTTGGGGCCAAGACCCTCCGGGGGCCTCCCTAGGTCCTGCTGGGCCGACCTGGGGCTGCGGTCGTGGGGACTGAAGGCTCAAAGGAATGAAGGAGGCTGCACCCAGCAGGGGCCTCCTGGTGACCCCAGGGGTCAGCACAAAGTCCAGCTCCACATGAGGGGAAGCTGAGTGAAGCCCTGGGCTCCGACTCCCACTTTGCAGTGTAGCCCGGGGGCTATGGGCTCAGGAGGGCTCTGGGGCTGGCTGCGGAAAAGCCACTCCACTGGCCCGGCAGCCGCTGTAGCTGCAGCCTCACCAGAGGTCCCTCTGTCCACAGGTGTAGGAGGGGACGTGGGCAGCCCCTTGGGGGAATGCCAATGCAGGGGGGACGTGTACCAGCAGAGGCTCCCTGGAGCATCTGGGAGAAGCTGCTCGGGGCACAGGACAGGCCTCCTTCCCAACTCGCTCCTGGGATTGATGGAACCGGAGGCACAGCGCTTGTGCTCAGACCCAACCTGGCCCGGAGTTGGCCTCAGGCCCCTGGCCCACTGGTTGCTAGGACCCCGAAGCGGCAGCCCCTGGCAGCCAGCCCAGCCCCCAGGTCAACTGGGCCTGCTGGGGAGGCATTGGGCAGGGCAGGGCTGCTCAGAGGGTCTGGCCTAGGCGGCGGAGTCCCCACCTCCTCACAGCCTCCATAGACCCCTGCAATCAGCAGCTGGCTCAGGGGGCTCACCTCGCCCTGCTGGAGCCCCAGCCAGCCCTGCCCCAGCCAGGACTGGTCCTAAGTGAGGGTCTCCTGGGGATGCGACAGCTTCAGGTCTGCCAGAGGCTCCTGCTGCTCAGGTGGGCTCCCCATCTCCAGATGCACCCAAGGCCACCCCAGGCAATCCAGCTGGGAGGCGAGCAGGGCAGGCGTGTTTATTCCCACTTAACAGATGGGGAAGGTGAGGCTGGGGGGAGACCTGGGCCTTTGCCAGGGAGTCAGGGTAGACATAGCAGTAGGAGAGCCAGGCCTCCAGCCTCTTCCCATAGGGCATCTTCCCAGCTGCCTCTGGACGGGGAACTGTGTCTGATGAGGGGAAGGAGGCAAGCAGAGGTGGGGGCTGGGGGCTGGGCCGCTTCCCCTCTGCTCCCACCCGCCACCTCAGCCTGGGGGGCCTCAGGCAAGCCTGACCCTGCCCTGCCACCCTGGCGGCAGCCTGCTCCCCTGGGGGGGGCCTCTCTGGGTTAGGCTGTGGGCAGGGAGGAAGAGTGGGAGCAGATCTGGGAGCCCCAGGGCTGTTTGGGCCAAGGCAGTGTGTGGGAGCACTGGGGTGGGGTCCAGAGGAGGGAGCCAAGGCCCAGGGCAGTGTGGGGGGCACCATGCCTTCCACCTCTGGGGCCTCCACTCAGCACTGCCTCAGTCAACTTTCCCCGTGGCCTCAAAGGATGTCCCCTTTGTCTCCAGCCTGCCTCCCTGCCTTGGCCTTAGAGGTGCTCTGAGAAAGGTGGGCAGGGTGGAACGGGACTCAGGAGGTAAGAAGCAACTCACAGTTGCCAAATTCAACTAACTTCATCCAAGCTGCCCTCAGCCCGGAACTCAAAGGAAGGATTGGCCCAGGCAGGAGGCTACAGTGGTGTCCCCAAAAGTGAATTCTTCAAAGCCCATGGGGGCCAATGGCTAGGATTCCCCCTCACCTCCTCCACATAGCCTCACGGATGCCCCCACCCTGAAGTAGGCTGCTGGCAGACTCAGAGGCCTGGGGGCCCCGAAGACTTGCTAATGGGGAGACATTTCATCACCCCAATGAAGCCATGTCCTGTCATGGATAGGGAGGGAGCAGTGGAAGGGGTGAGGGAAGTAGAGTGGAAGGGGTGCCATCCGGCCAGCAGCACGCGCTCCCTTCCTGCCTGGAGCCCTCTGCCCACACTCTGCCCTCTCTGCCTCCCGCCCCAGGGTCTGGCCATCCCTGTGAGGGATGGGAATGTAGTGCCACTGCTGTGGGGAAGACGAGCGGGTGCTGGCACTGAGGATCACTCTGCCTCTTCCCCCAGGTTCATCCGCCATGCAGCTCCTGTGGCTCCTCGCGTCTCTGCTGGCCCTGAGCCAGGCCCTGCCCTTTGAGCAGAGGGGCTTCTGGGACTTTACCCTGGATGACGGGCCACTCATGATGAACGATGAGGAAGCTTCAGGCGCCGACTCGACCTCAGGCCTCCCGGACCCAGACTCCGTCACACCCACCTACAGCGCCATGTGCCCTTTCGGCTGCCACTGCCACCTGCGGGTGGTTCAGTGCTCTGACCTGGGTTTGTCCCTGGGTGGTGGGGAGTGGGGTGTGCCTGAGAGCCGTTTCTGAGGGGGCACATGCTGGTCCTGTGGGATGGGGGTGCATGACGTGTGGGAGGGCTCCGGCCATCTGGCTGTGAGCTGTGCAACTTGTGCCCATTTGTGGTGACATCCCCATGTGTATGTTGGTGCTCTGCTCTGTGTGTTGTCCCCTGTCCTCCCTACCAGTGGGACTAATGGGCTGCATGACCCCAAGTTCATGCTGGTGATGGTGGTGGGTCCCCTAGGTCTGAAGTCTGTGCCCAAAGAGGTCTCACCTGACACCACGCTACTGGACCTGCAGAGTAACCAAATCTCTGAGCTCCGGAAGGATGACTTCAAGGGTCTCCAGCACCTCTACGTAAGCGCCCCACCTGAGGAGCCGGGAGGAAGCAGCAGGCCCACAGTGGGGGAGTGTCCAGACGGGTGCACGTGCATGGATGTGTGGGGCATGAGAGGGGCTCGGGGACCCGTGGGCTTCAGGGTGAAGCCTGGAGCCAGCCGTGACAGGAGCTCTCGGCTGGCAGCTCACTCGTATGGGTTTGAGCAACCACAGCTGCAGGACCATCTAACTCAGCTCGGCTCCCTTCGCTGCTGAAAACATTTCATCACATCCGTTCCTCCCAGCAGCAGAGGAGAATGGATTCCATGGTAGCCAGTGTGCGTGAGAGAAGGCAAGGCAGTGGTGGCCCTGCTGGGGTTCAGGGCCGGGCCTGGGTGCTGCCTCCTGCTCTGCACTCTGCTCACAAGCACAGACAGACCTCCTCGAGCCCCAGACTCCGGAGGCACAGGCAGGCAGGAGACGGGGGTGGTGGGCCGGGGAGTCGGCGCCTTCACCTCCTCCGCCGGCCCTGCTTCAGGCTCTCGTCCTGGTGAACAACAAGATCTCCAAGATCCATGAGAAGGCCTTCAGCCCACTGCGGAGGCTGCAGAAGCTCTACATCTCCAAGAACCACCTAGTTGAGATCCCGCCCAACCTGCCCAGCTCGCTGGTGGAGCTCCGCATCCACGACAACCGCATCCGCAAGGTCCCCAAGGGCGTGTTCAGCGGGCTCCGGAACATGAACTGCATCGGTGAGTGCAGCCGTGCCATGGGGGTGCCCAGGGGCCTCCCAGAACATTCCATAGCCTTGTCTTGGGGCATGGGGAAGGGAGACCAAGCAACAGCTTTAGAAGCCCAGTTCAAGGAAGAGTCTGCTGAGAACAGTGAAAAGAAAATCCATGGATTTCTTAGCAAATCCTCCAGGCAGGAGGTCACCGTGGCTAAAGGGAAGGTGTGGCCAGAGGGCCCGGGTGGCTTCGGGGAGCCCCGGCTTCGTCTGTGGCACTCCTCCCTCTCATCTTGCTCCCCATGGGGCCAGCAGTCCTGAACAGCTAGGAGTTTGTAATTAGCCCAGTAAATGAACGAAGCTGCTTTCGGGAGATGGGAGCAGCCAGCCCTCAGCAGGGTCCACCACAGGAGCCCAGAAATGACAGGCCCCTGGGGCTGTGCAGGGACCGCCAGGCTCCCGGGCTGATGAAGTCTCTCTCTTAGAGATGGGGGGTAACCCGCTGGAGAACAGTGGCTTTGAACCTGGAGCCTTTGACGGCTTGAAGCTCAACTACCTGCGCATCTCAGAAGCCAAGCTGACCGGCATCCCCAAAGGTAGGAAGGCCGCCCTTGCTGCGCGCCTGCCTGCCTCAACCCCCAGGGCACAGATGGCCAGGGCAGGGACTCTGGACTGGCCCAGCGTACTCAGGGAAAGACTCAGCAGTCCCCTCTCACCCCCTGGGGCAGAGCAAAGGCCCCTGCCCTCAGCACCTGCATTCACCCCTGTGCCCTCTTCTCCTGGCAGACCTCCCGGAGACCCTGAACGAGCTCCACCTGGACCACAACAAAATCCAGGCCATCGAGCTGGAGGACCTGCTCCGCTACTCCAAGCTGTACCGGTGAGGCCAGCGGGGCACGGCCTGAGGGTGACACGAGAATCCCTCCAGGTTCTGCAGCCCTCACACCCAGCCCACTGTTCTGCTCTCCAGCCTCTGAGTCTGTGTCATTCTTCTGCTCGCAGGCTGGGCCTGGGCCACAACCAGATCCGGATGATTGAGAACGGGAGCCTGAGCTTCCTGCCCACCCTCCGGGAGCTGCACTTGGACAACAACAAGCTGTCCAGAGTGCCCTCAGGGCTCCCGGACCTCAAGCTCCTGCAGGTGAGAGCTGGGCGTGCACCGCAGGCTTCCTAAGCCTGGGCTCGGGAGGCGTGTGCGTCCCTGGGCTGTCCCTCGGCCCCTGGCGCTCCTTCCTGGCTGCTTCTGCGCATCTGCAAGGGAGCGGCCCTGATGCTCACAGCCAGTGCTGAGGAGGCGGGGAGCAGGGCCTCCATGGTGGATACCAAGCAAGGCAGCCTGGTAGGTGTTGCACCTGAGGGTCCCCAGGTGGGTCAGACACCAGAAAGATGTGGCAGGGCCCCGGGAGTCAAGAAACTGTGGGCGTGGGGCTGCAGGGATCCGTGCCAAGACAGCGACAGCCCAGGGCAGGAAGTGGGCTGAAGAGGGGGAGCAGGGTCTTGCCTGGGGTTCCATTGGGAGCTTCCATCCCTGGTCTGGTCCCCAGCCAGATGGGTGATCTTGGTGGCGCCCAGCCCTGCTCCGTCCACGTGTGTTTGGAGCAACCCCATCCTCACCAGCCGTGAGCCAGCATCACGCAGGCTGGGCCCATGCTGGGTCGAGTGCGCCCTCTAGTGGCCATTGTCATGTCACGGGGTTCTCAGCCCAACCCAGCAAGCGATTCACCTGTCTGCCCGCCTCTGCTCCTTCCGGAGACAGAGCAAGACAGTGGCTCAGAGAGCTGGAGGGGCTGCTAGAGGTCGAGTTCTTCTGAGGACAGGAAGAAAGAGGAGGGCACCCCAAGGGCTTTTTCTACCCTCATGCCCCATGGAGTGTAACGATGCTCCCCCGAGGGTCAGGCCACATGCACCTCGCACCACCAAACACAGTCCCATCCCAGCCCACCCCCATGTGTCCTCCACCTGTCCCACCTAAGACCCTCATCCTGGTCCCTGGCCACACCCAGTGCCTGAATCCTGCCTGACACCCACACAACGAATACACCCATGCCTTGGTTTGCTCCCCCCAACACCAGGGAGTCTCCCGTGTGGCGCTCGAAGCAGGGTGCAGAGGTCACAGCGAGATGCCTCCTGGAGGCAGCGGGTTCCACGCAGAGGGTGGGCAGCCCACGGTGACCCGGCCCCTCTGCCCGCAGGTGGTCTATCTGCACTCCAATAACATCACCAAGGTGGGCGTCAACGACTTCTGTCCCATGGGCTTCGGGGTGAAGCGGGCGTACTACAACGGCATCAGCCTCTTCAACAACCCTGTGCCCTACTGGGAGGTGCAGCCGGCCACGTTCCGCTGCGTCACTGACCGCCTTGCCATCCAGTTTGGCAACTACAAAAAGTAGAGGCAGCTGCAGCCACCACCGGGGAACACAGCCGGACGTCCTGATGGGGAGGCAGAGCCAGGGAGCCAAGCCCAGACCCAGCTGCATCCATCCCAGCCCCCTACCTTGGGTCCCTGACCCCAGCTCACTGCCCCATCATGGCCTCTCCCTGGCTCCCAACGGTGCAGGTGGGCGCAAGGCCTGGCCCCCATCACTTGCCCCCTTGGCCTCAGAAGTGCCCTTGCTCTCCCCCAACCCCCCCCCAAAGACCCCCATGAAGCTTCCTTCTCATCCAGTCCCAAACCCAAGTATCCAAGGCTCCAGTCCTAGGAGAACGGTCCCCAGGTCGGCAGGAGGGAGAGGGTCCATAGGAATGGGGACAGTGGGCTCTGCCAGACACGCACGTTCTGTTCCTCCTCCTCATCCACTTCCAGCCTTTCAACCCTTCCCACCCTGCAGCTCCCCTCAGCCCCCTTCCAAGTCCATGCCCTGTCCCTCCCAGCCCCCCCAATCCACTGACCCTGAGACCAGTCCCCCCTTCTGTTCTGTCTTCCTCCCCTCCTCCTTCTCTCTCTCACTTTCTCTCCCTCTCTCTCCCTCTGTGTCTTGTGCTTCCTCAGATCTTTCTCGTGTCTGAGCTTGGTGGCCTGTCCCCTCCATCTCTCTGGACCTGGCTTCGCCTGTCCCTCTCACTCTGCACGCTCTGACCTTCTGCCTTGAGCTGGGTCTGCTTTCTGTCTCACCAGCCTGGATCTAGCCCCTGCCCACAAAAGCTTGGGGACAGCGGCCTCCCTAGCCTGCCCTGCTCAGGCCTTGCCCCCAGAGCTGTATAGTCCTGGAGGAGGCTGGGAGGTGGAGGCCCGACACTCCGTGCAGATGGCACCATCAAGCAGGGAACCCTAGACCTGTCAGGCCCTGGCCCTTCCGCCCCCAAGAGACGAGAGGCCCCACATCCCGCCAGAGTCCCAGACACCAGTTTTCATGGAACCCCCGCCCCCCATGGCTAGGTCTCCCCTTACCCTCTGGTCCAGCATGAGGAGGGGCTGCTTCTGAGGTCGGTGGCTGTCTTTCCATTAAAGAAACACTTCGCAACATGGCTCCATGTGCTGCTTCTGCGGCGGCCTGGCCTCTCCGTGCCCCTCCCAGCCCTTGGGCTCCTCGCCCTCAAAAGAGAGGCCCCATCACCCTCAGGTCTGGGCTAGACAAGGAGGCCCTACGTGATGGGGCTAGCCAGTTTCCCCTCCCTTCTAGACACTTCCATGGCCCCAGCTGTCCTAAGACGGGGCTCCAGAATCCAACCACGCCTGAATGGCTCCTGCCTTCTCAGCGTGGAGCCATTGCCAAGACCACGCCGACTGCCCGGCACCAGGCTAGAGCCTGGCAATCTAAGCGGGGCCCTGCCTGCCCAGCTCCATGGAGTCTGGGGCTCACAGAGAGGCAACGCCAACACCCGAGGGTGAGACAAGAAGGAGGGGCCCCATGAAGCCAGGGAGGGGTGCTGAGGGCACCCACTTGCACCAGTCTGGCCTTGGCTCCCCAGTCAGCCCCCAGCAGGTCACACTGTGTGCCAGGAGAGCCAAGCTCAGGCTGCAAAAGAGGATCCAAGTTCGGGGCCAGGGAAGCCTGCGTGCTGGAAACACAGGTCGTCCTTGAAAGGGCAGCTTAGAGGGGGACAGTCCCCAGAGCAACGCTACCACCTGTGCCTTTCCCTCGGCCCTGCACGAAGGGCCTCAGAGAGGTGGCGGGACCTGGGCCTTCCCTGGCACTGCGTGTTGGCTCCTCACACATAACTGTGCCTTTATGCCTGGGCTGGCACTGGGGCACTGGTGTCCCCAGGTTTCTCCTTTTTGGGATGGGAGGCGCCACGCAGTGTGGTGGCCTAGCGATCGAATGTCACCAGCAGCATCATAGCACTATTCTGGGCCATGTGCTCCATGGCCTGGCAACGTCTGCTGAGCTGGGCAGGCGCGGTGCAAGAGAACTGGCCAGGAGCCAGGAGTCAAGGCTTTGGGCAAGTCCCCTCGCTGGCTGGAAGGAGGGGCAGCCAGCACCAGGGCCTGGCAGAGATAGAAAGACGGGGCTTCTGCCCATTCATCTGAGTGGGTCTCAGGGCACTGGCTCTGTGTCCACTCTTCCTGCCTCCCTCTCAGCCTTGCGCCTCCGTTCCTCTCTGTCTCCCTCTCATTTCATGCACCTTCATCACACTCGTCCTCTGCGTGTCCCAGCAAAGGGATGCAGCGTGGGTGGAGGTGCCACAACAAGCCAACAGGACATGTGTGATCTGGATGGTCAGCGCAGAGGAAGGCGTCCTGTGTGCTGCATGCTTAGCCTGCACGGTAGGGGGCGCCCTGCAGGCAGCACACCCTCTGCCTGGACCAGAGTTGGACAGGGTCACAGCCTGCAAAGTTGGACAGGGTCACAGCCTGCAAGGGCTTCCAGATCATGGTGGAAGGCAAACTCCATCCCCAGAGCAGTTGGTCCTGACCACACTGTGAAGATGAATCACACAGCCTCACTACCGTCAACTGTGGTGAAAGCTACCAGATAATACAGGCCAAGGTGAGACTGATTTGGGCTTAAAAAAGAAAATGGCCAGGCCTGGTGGCTCACGGCTGTCATCCCAGCACTTTGGGAGGCCAAGACAGGAAGATTGCTTGAGGCCAGGAGTCCAAGACCAGCCTGGGCAACATAGTGAGACCCCATCTCTAGTAAAAAAAAAACTATAAAATTAGCTAGGCATCTTGGCACATGCCGGTGGTCCCAGCTACTCAGGAGGCTGAGGTGGGAGGATCACTAGTGCCCAGAAGGTTCTCTCTGCAAGCTGCCAGCCCCCTACATTCACTTGCAAGTGGCTTGGAGAGTAGGACTGTGCTCAGGGCCCTGGCTGTAGCACAGGAAGGCTGATGGGTGCTCTGCAAAGACGGAAGCAGAGGACAAGTTCCAGCCGATCTTTGCTTGAGTAGGAGCCCCTGAACTTAAGGACAGATTGGGTGTAGTGTGAGAACAGGATTGGTTGTGATGCTCTGTGGCCTGAGGTCCCAGTGGGGAAGGGGGTCCTGAGGACCACCACCTAAGGGCCTGAAGCATCCCAGAGCCATTAGAAGGCAGCAGGCATGGGCTTACACACGTATGCACACACAGAAACACACACATGTGCACATGCACACAAATGCGTACACAAACACGCATGCACACATGCACACTTGAACACACAGACGCAATCACACAGAAACACAGAAACATATGCACGCACAAACACGTGTCACACAAACACGCTCCCTTGGGGAGCAGCCGTCGAAGATGTGGGGCCGGGGCGGGGCTGCTTCTCAGCACTTGCTGCAAATCAGGTGCCTTCTGGGCGCAGCAGGGCCCAGTGGGAGCCTAAGCCGAATCCACTGCTAGGGTTTAGACGAGTCTAGGCTTGCCAAAGGGGCAGCAGGCCAGACCTTGGCAGGCTGGGCCAACGATGCAGGCAGGGCCCCTGAGGGACACGCCCCCTCCTTAGGGGGCTGCAAGGGCAGGTGGCAGGCCTGGGAGCCAAGGCAGAGGGGCTGCTCTGAGGACTTGGCAGTGGCCTAGTCTCCAGGCTCTGCTCCCGTGGGCTCCGGCTCTAGTCTGAGGAGGCCATGACCACAGGAAGAGGCCAAACCTCTGCCTGCCACTCTGGACGGCCAGGGCAGGGCACCATTGCCAGCAGACAGTCCTTGTCTCCCTCAGCTTCTGAGAAGGCACAGCCTCTTTCAGGTCCCTTTCAGGGACCCTGAAACTGGAGCAGCACTGGCAGGAGTTATACTCAAAGAAACATCTCACATCACAACACACAACACACAACACACAACACACACACGCAACACATCACACACAACACACATGCACCACACACAAACAACACACACAACACACAAACACACATACAACACACACAACACACCACACATGACACACAAAAAACACACCACACAATACGACACACAACACACACACTACACACACACAACACACAAACAACACACCACGCACAACACACACAACACACACACATGCACACAACACACACAACATACACACAACACACACAACACACACCACACATACAGCACACACCACACACACACCACACACAACACACAACACACGCAACACACCACAGACGCCACACATGCCACTCACTACACACAACACACACAAAACATACACACAACACATTACACACACAGCACACCACACACACAACACAACACACACATCACACACACCACACACACAACACAACACAGACACCACACACGCCACACACGCCACACAACACACACGCAACACACTACACACACAGCACACCACACACACCATGCACAACAGACACAGCACACACACCACACGCACAACACATACAACACACCACACACACCACACATGACACACACAACACACACAACACACAACACACCATGCACAACACACACAACACACACAATATACACACAACACACACACAACACACACAACACATCACACACAACACACAACACACAACACACCACAGACACCACACACTACACACACTACACACAACACACATGCTACACACACAGCACACAACACACACAACACATCACACACACAACACACACAACACAACACACACACAGCACACACGCAACAGACTACACACACAGCACACCACACACACAACACACACAACACACACAACACACACACAGCACACACGCAGCACACCACACACACAGCACACCACACACACAACACACACAACACACACACAGCACACACGCAACACACTACACACACAGCACACCACACACACACAACACACAACAAACACACAGCACACACACAACACAACACACACAACACACACAACACATACAGACAACACATGCAACACATATACAACACACACACATACAGAACAGACACACAACACACAGCACACACAACACACAACACATACAGAACACACACACAACACAACACACACAGAACACAACACACACACAACATATACAGAACACATACAACACACAACACACACAACACATACAGAACAGACACACCACACACAGCACACACAACACACAGAACACATACAGAACACACACACAACAGAACACACATAACATACAGAACAGACACACAACACAACACACACAGCACACAAACACACAGAGAACACACACAACACACACAACACACACACACGCACACACACTGCATCACCAGCCAGAGCCTTCCAGAACAACCAGGAGTGGATGTACTGAAGCCAAGCAGCACAAGAGGCCTGAGGTGTGTCACGGGCAGGGCTCTGCCGGCCCAGAGCTCCTCGGTGGCCCAGCTGTCATGGATAACCACAAACCGGGTGGCTCACCAGAGGAAGTGGATCCTCTCCCAGTCCTGGAGGCCGGAAGTGCAAAATCCGGGTGTCTCAGGGCCACACTCCCCAGAGGCTCTAGGGAAGGCTCCTTCCTGCCTGCCCCAGCTCCAGCAGGCTCCAGGCTCCTGGGCTCATGGCTGCCTCACTCCAGCCTCTGCAATCACAAGGCTTCATGTGTGGGGGGGTGCGTGTGTGTGTATGTGTGCAATGTGTATGTGTACGTTTCTGTGAGTGTATGTGTGTGTGAGCATGTGTGTGTGTGTGACTATGTGGGGGTCAGCATGTGTGTGTGCATGTGTATGTGTGAGCATGTTTGTGTGTGTGTGACTGTGTGTGTGACTCTATGTGTGGGGGGGTGCATGTATGTGTGTGTGTGCAATGTGTGTGTGTGTTTCTGTTGGTGTACGTGTGTGGTGTGTGCATGTGTGTGAGTGTGTGCATGTGTGTATGTGTATATGTGTGTGGGGGGTGTGGGTACATATGTGTGCATGTGTGTATGTTTCTGTGTGTGTGTGTGTGTGTGTGAAATCTCCCTCTTGTAAGGACACTTGTCGTCGCCTGCAGGGCCTGCCTGGATAACCCAGGATAATCCCCCATCTCAAGGTCCTTCACTTGATCACCTCTCCAAACACCCTATTTTCAAATAAGGCTGCATTCCGGTTCCAGGGGTTGGGACACGGACACCTCTGTGGGGGCATTTTTAGCCTGCCACTGGGCTGCAAGTGGACTTGGACTTGGCCCCTGAGGCCTTGGGGGAGGGGCTGGGACCTCAGCCAGGGAGAAAGTAGGCATGAGAAGGCCGGTGGTGGGGGGCCCAGGCCCAGCCAAAGGGGCCCTCACTTTAGGGCTGGCAAAGGAGTTGCTGTCCCAACAGTGGCAGGAGGGACCTGGGCAAGGAGGGGGCATGGCCCAGAGGCCCGGGAGAGGAAGGGCCTGGTGACCAGACAGGGGCCAAGGAGCTGGGAGAGAAAGCGGTTGTGGGAAGGGAGCGGGTGCTGAAGGGGCTGGAGGCAGGTGCTGAGAGAGGAGAGAGGGGGGTGAGATTGCGGGTGAGGCAGCCGGGCGGGATGGCAGGCAATGGCTGAGCGTGGGGAGCTCCCAGTGGCTTTGGTATCTTGGGCTGAGACAGCCTTTGAGCTGTCTGTATTGCCGAGCAGTTGTTGGCAACGTGGGAGATTGGAGTGGGGACTGAGGCCTGGAGTGCCCTAAGAAGGCCCGCCCAGGGCTTGCGGGGCAGGCTGGCTTGGGACCTGGGAGGGCTGGAAAGCAGAGGGCTCTGGGCGTCCCCGGGGCTGGTTCTCTAAGCACCTTCAGTGCGGAGGACTTGGTGTATGGGAGAACTTTGCAGCAAACTCCCCCGTCTTTACTGATGGAGGATCCAAGAGGGGCTGGCCAGTGAGCAAGGATCACCAGTGACACTGGCAGCCTTTGCCTGGCACTCAGGTGCCCTCATTCCCAGGCCTGGGCCCTCTGTCCCAGCCCCAGGGCTCTGTACTGGGAACCGACAGATGCAAACCACAGAGAAAGGACCATCCCCTCACCTGTCCATTGGCAGTTTAGGGACCACAATTTGCTGAGGACTGGGGACTTCCATGACACTTTGTTCATTGGCCATCTGACCCTGGCCTCAGCGGGACTCATCACAAAGGTATGCACCATGGCCAGCTCTTGGCTGGATCAGCCGTGAGCAGCGCCCTGGGGGCCCGGGAGAAGATGCAAAGTGGTGCGGCAGGTAACCCTGCCTCAGAATTTCTCCCAGGAACTCGCTTCCTCCCCCTGGCCAGAGAGGGCGTGTGCTGAGTCCGAGGTCAGAGAGCACGGAGGGGGAGATGCATGAACACCCAGCCCAGGCAGCAGCTGCTGCAAGCTCAGGGAGATTCCCCCATGTGGATAGCAGCCATCAGTTAAATGAACAACCTCCATCCTCCAGGGGTGCTCAGTATGTTCCCTGGTCCCAAAGAGAAGACAGTGACCAGTGGCGCAGTCCAAAGGGAGTCTTCTCTCTTCTCGTGAGCTCTCACAGCCACTTCTAAGCCTTTAAGTGTGGGTCTCCCCAGCCCCACACCCTCGCTCCCAGAGCTGCCCACACATGTCCGCTAAGAGGTGTTTGCCTTCAGCCAGGACCCACCCCTTGCCCAAGGGATGCTCCTGCTGGGGGTCACCAAAGGAGGCCGGCTCAGCAGGCTGCCTCTGCCTTTGCTCACTGGAGCAGGGCCCTGGGGCCTGGGATGGAAGGACATGACCCCAGGGGGCCTGCCACCGTGTGGGAGGCCAAGAAGGGACACAACCTGAATGCTTGGGAGAAAGGAGGCCACGGGCCCCTGGGAGACACTCCTGTGCTCACAGCTCCTCTGCCCTCCTGTGGTGCCAGGGGCCAAAGTCCAGCTTCCAACCTGCCCCGGGTGGGATTTGGTGCCCTCTGGGCCTCCCCTCCCCCATTTGGAATGTGGGGTGGTAAGAGGAGCAGCTCCTCCAAGGTGGCAGGGCTCTCGTGCAATGGCCAGAACTCAGCTCCTGACAAGTTTCCAGCATGACTGGGGCTTGCTTCAGTCCTGATTTTTCCCATCTGGGGCCATGAGAAGTCACAGCCTGTGTGTGGGGGAGGGCACCGGGGCGGGGGTGTCCCCATGGGGACTCCGGGCCCTGAGGAGCAGCCTACCTGACCCCCTACACATGCCCCAGGCTCTAGGGTTGCAGGAGCCAACACCCAGGAAAAGCTGCGCCAGAGTGGAAGGGGACTGTGTGAGTGTGTGAACGAATGTGTGTGAGTGTGACTGTGTGTGCAAACTGAGTGGGGAGAGTGTGTATGTGACTGTAACTGTGAGTGTGTGTGTATGCGTGTGCCCTTGTGTGTGCTCACTGGGTGGCTGTGTGAGTTGTGTAGCTGTGAGAGCGTGCAGCTATGCATGAATCCCTATGTAACTGTGTGGGCCACTGAGCATGTGTGGGTGAGGGTGTGTGAGCACATATGAGTGTGAGGATGCATGTGTGTGAGAGATTGTGTGTGCATGATTGTGTGTGTTTGTGAAAGCAAGCGAGTGCACATGAGTTTGTGCATATGAGATGGTATGAGTATGTGTGTGTGCATGGGAACGGGGGAGAGTGTGGGCGTGCCTGTCAGTGGGTGTGAGTAAGCCTGTGTGAGCGCACATGTGAGCAGGTGTGTGCATGTGTGTGTGTGAACCTCAGCCCACACTGAGAGGTGCCAGGGCCTTGGGCCTGGCTCTGGGATGGCAGATCTCACTGGCTTTCCACGGAACCAGCTACTTCCTGGGGAAGGGAGGGGCAGTCTGTGGGGGTTGTGACAGTTCTGTGGTTGCAGGGGCAGCAGAACCTTCGCGTCCTTTTGGTCTCTAGCACAGTGGTACCTCCTCGAAGAGACCTTTCCTGAGCCACCAGCTCCCCATCAATGGGGTCCCATGGCCCCGCCCCCAGCAGTGCTGGTGCATTCGCCATCTGCTGGCCACTCCCTGTTTTGTGGTCCCCGCTGTGTTCCCAGTGCTCAGCTCTGGTCTGGCACACAGGATGCCCGGGGCCCTATTTGTCCAAGGCAAGAAAGAATTTGAGGCTGTGTCCAGGCCTCCTGCACCTGCCCCAGGCTCCCGCCCTGACTCCCTACCTGTGCCCCAGCCCCGCCTCTGCTCTCTGCTCAGAATGCTGGCAAAGGCCACCCTGGGGTCAGAGGCCTCCACTGGCCCTGGAGCTAGGAAGCCTGGGAGTCCGAGGCAGGCACTGGGGTCTCTGTCCAGGTAGGTTGGAATTTGTGCTTGTGGGCGTGGCCAGGTGTCTGCCCTGGGGTTTGTGTGTGTGTCTGTTTCCACTCACAGCTGGGATGCTTGTGCCCCTGCGTGTCTGACTCTGGTGCCCACCTATGTGCGGTCTGTGTCCTTCCTAACGGTGTTCCCGGGATAATCTTTCGCCATCACCCTTGGTGAGGATCTCTGGTAAGCACGGCTTCCTCTGGGAAGACGAATCTGGACGCCGGAACTCTCCACAGGTAGTGGAGGCTGCAGGAGCTCACCAGTGGCTTGGAGCCCACTGAGGCAAGGCCCAAGGACCCCATGCTACACATTAGCCACCCGGCTCCAAGTCCCATTTTCCTGTTGGGGAGATGCATCTAGAGGGCAGGGGTCTGGAGAGGTAGCGCCAGCCTTCTGCCCCAGTCGCAAGCTCACTCGAGGTGCTCTCTCTGCAGTCAGAGGTGCCACGGTCCTCCAGTTTCCAGCCCCACCCACCCCCAACTCGGCCAGTGCCCTTTGGGGGAAATACCAGGCCAGGAAGGGTGCGCATCCCCGCGCGTCCTAGGGACAGAAGGGCGGACACCGGGCGCGTGGCTCGGGAGCCCCAAGGCCCCTGCGCCGCACACCGCCCCCCGCGCCCGCTCCCTGCTCCCTCCCTCCTCCTCCTCCTCCCCCCCGCTCCCGCCCCCACCCCCCTCCCTCCCTCCGCGCTCAGAGCTGCGGCTGGAGCGGAGCGCGCCGCGTCGCCCGCCGCTAGTGCAGAGCGTGGGGAGCACTCGGCCGCAGCTCTCGCCCGCCGCGGAGGGTTGCGTCCCGCGCCGCCGGCCAGGCCGCCCCGTGCCCGGGCCTTTCAGTCCTTGGAGCGGATCGTTGCCCGCCGGGCGCCCGCCCGCAGCGACAGCGCCCGCCGGAGCCGAGGCCGCGGCGGCGGCCGTGCCCATGCCCGGGTAAGTGGTGCTCGGGGCGCGCGGGCGCCGCCAGGGTGGGCACGGGCGCGGCGCGGGCATAGGCGCAGGCGGGGGCCAGAGGGTGGCCCAGCAGGTGGCGCCGCGGCAGGTGGGGGGACGCGGGTCCCCGCCCGAGGCACCTGCGCCCCGCGCCGGGCCTGCGTGTCCTTGCGGCACCGCGGCCGCGCGTCACCCAGGGGCCCCAGGCCGGCGGGCAGAGCCCGGCATCCTACACCCTGCGCCCTGAGCCCCGCATCGCGCGCGCAGGCGCATCCGTGTCTGAGGAACAAGGCCGTTGGGGGCTGCGGGCCGGGGCTCAGGGTGGGCACAGCTGGGGGTGCGGGATCTGGGCCGGGAGCCCGCGGGTGCGCACGCACCTTCCCGGAGCCTCGGGCATCCCCTCCCCCCCCCCGCACCCTCACACTGTATCATCCTCCCCCTCTCGCGTTCCCACACCGTCCCCCACACGCCCACGCGGCTGCCCAAGAGACCCCGCCGCGGTCATGGGCAGTGCCCAGGAGGAGCCGCCCGGGGCGCACTTAGGTAACTTCTCCATCCCTCCAGGAACAGCTATCTCCCCCTCCTCGCCTCTGTGACCTTGGCCAGCCAGCTTTTACTGTGGCCACCTCCGTTTTCTCACGGGTGAAGGCTTTGGCTTTAAGATTCTGGAATTTGGAATGGCAGGTGTCGCATCTCCCAGACCCTGAGATGATGGGCTGCTCTCTCCAGGACCTGGTCTCCTTCCCTCTGCTGGCCCTTCTGGGGGCTGGTGGCTCAGCCAGCTGGCTGAGAAGGGGTGGGAGGTAGGGCAGGTTAGGACTGGAGGGAGTTTTTGGAGAGCCCTCTGGGGTGAGGGCTCCTTGAGGGTTTGGGAGAGACTGTGGAAAAGCTCCTTCGCTCACTCAAGGGGCAGGGAAGGGACCAGAATTCCTCAGCTAGACGCTTGCTAGTTCCTGGTGCGGCCATATGACTTTCAAAGACGAAGTTCCAGGGCCTCCAACCTCAAGGGACTCCCCGTCTGCCAAAGGGCCAAGTCTAGCCTGTCCCCAGCTGGCCCCCACCCCGAATTCTGCTGGCACCCTACAAGTTAGCCGACTTCCCCTGGCTGACGGGCACCAGTCTGGCAGGCACCCCCTGCACCGCCTCCCCTCCTTTGCCCATTAGGCTCTGTACCCTCACCCCTGCCATCACCCCTCACTAGTCAGTGACCATGTTAAGGCAGGGACTGGCTCTTAACTTGCACGGGCTGCTCGAGTGCCCAGCACAGGCCTGGCACAGAGTGGGCACCTGGTTTCTGCATGGCATATTCATGACCTTGACCTCACTGAATCTGCAGACTCACTGAACAGGAGAGGCAAGGCCTGGATTTTTGTCCCCATTTTTCAGATGGGAGCATTGAGGCCCCAAAGAGGAAAAGGGACTCAGCCCTGAATTGAGGCCCCTTCCCTCACGAGTAGATGGCTGGGGACATTCCTATAGTCCTGGTAGTGGGGGGAGAGGTTATCTTCACAATCAAAGGCCAGCCCCACTTCCTGAGCTCCATCTGAGTCTCATATCAACCACACGAGTAAACGGCTGTTTTCATCCCCCAAACACACACTTTTCACAGATGAGGAAACCAAAGCTATGTGGCTCGTGAGAGGAGCTAGGAAGCTGAGGAGAGGGCTAGGGGTGCCTAGGCCCCTGCAGCACTCAGCTGAGACTCAGTAGAGGGTCCCAGGGTGAGGTCAGGCCCTGGAGTCTGCGCCATCAGAAAGTGCTGGGCAGTTGTGGTCCTGGGCCATTGATTGTCCCTTCTGCTGGCCCCAAGGCGGGGAAAGGCCAAGGACACAGCCAGTCTCCATCAGCTCCACCTGGGCCGTGCCCAGCACGGCCAGGTGGTTTGAGTGCAGGGGCAAGCTTGCTCTCACACAGCAGGGGGTAACAGGCAGATGGAAGTGGGGAGGGTGTGGGAGGGGGTTTTGCACAGAGCCAGAAGGAGAGCCGGTCCTTTGAGGAAGGAAGTCCCCAAGGCTAAGAGCATACCAGGGGACGGCCATGATGCCAGGCAGAAGAGATGCCACAATCGGCCCCCCGAGAGGCAAGGAAGGGGCCAGAGGGGGCTCGTGTGGCTGCCTGGGGCCTCAGTGACAGCAGCTCCATGCCTGATGGTCTTTGTGACCTTGGCCAAGTCCCTTCTCCATTCCAGATTCAGGGAGGTGGGAGTGGGCCTGGGTGAGCTGGAGCTTCAGAGGTTGAATCATTCACTAGTGGGAGAAGCCAAGCCTGTGAGTCAGTGAGTGCTCTCCATCCCAGAACAGCTGCTCTCAGCCCATGGATGCAGCCACGGAGTGCCGAGGTCAGCTTCGGAGGCCCCTCTGAGAATGTCTTGTGGAGAGGGGCCCCTTGCCTGTCCAGTAGACAGGATGAGGGTGCCTCTGAGCCCCAGGGGCTTCTGAGAGCTGAGTACCCGCTGGGCAACTTGCAGCCAGCAGAACCAGGCAGAGCTTCCTCTGGCCTTTGCACCTCCTCCCCCACCTCACAGAGCAAGTCATCAGCATATATGAACTCCCTTCAAATTGATGGCTTGTGTATTTCACCAATGGCCACTGTCTCCATCAGTGGTCAGCAGCACGTCAAGTAATGTCAACAATGACAGTAGTTATAATGACAGTCACTTTATGTCAGATACTGAGTGCCATACAGACATTCCCTCGCCCACTTAATTGAAACAACAACAAATGATTGCAAGTGCTGCTATCCCCATTTTGCAAATGAGAGTGAGACCCAGAGAGGTTAGGTAACTTGCCCAAGGTCACACAGCTGGTAGGTAGCAAATCCAGGGCTGGAATGCAGTCCATCAGGCTCCGGAGTCTGGTCTGTGCATGTAGCCATTTGTTCCTGTATCTCCAGAAGTGTGTGCAGAAGTCAGCAGAATAGAGCGCGGTTCTTGTGAACTCACCGTCTAGGGTACTCCCAGCCCTGTGGGCTGAGGCCGGGGATTCTTGAGAAGAACTTGCACCTCTGCCCCATCTACCGACTGAGAGAAATGGACAACAGGTGGATTTAGATCAATCTCCAGCAAGTCAGAGACTGATGTGCTTTGCATTCGTGGCCGCTTCAGGGCACTCCGAAGCACTGGTAGTGCGTGTAAAGGGCAGCTGAGAGATAGGGACCTGGGCTGTGGCACTGAAGGCAGACGCTTCCATCTAAGCACTTGTGAACCTCACCAGCGCCATCTCTGAGATGGGCCGAGGCACTGGACTCTCACTGTGACTTTGCAGCAAGCTCCCCAGCAACGCCCCGGGCTGGGTATGCCAGGCAGAGACCAGGAGCATGCACAGGGCTCCTCCCTTCCCCGCCCTGGCTGAGCTGGCAGAAGCTAGGCCAAGCGGTGCCTAGCTAGAAGGCCCTCCCCTGCCTGGGCTCCTTCTGTTGGGTGGGCGGTGCTGGCAGCGGGCCTGGGAGCCTGCAGAGAAGGATCAGAGCCACGCGTCACCGTCACCGGGGCAGAGGGAAGGAAGCTCTCAAATGCAGGGGAATTCGGGCATCCTGGACTGCCCAAGGTTGGGAAAGGGACAAGTCCAAGGTCACGTGGCTGAGTAGGTGACAGAACCCAAATCAGAGCAACAGGGCAAGGGTAGAAATGCCAATGGTTGGGGAATCTTGGGACTGGCAGGACTCTTTGAGCACAGGGAGGTTTCCAGAATCTGGCTTCCAAATCAAAGTTGTGCAAAGCGGGTATGTCTCAGTGTCCTTGGAGAGCACCATATTTAAAGTGGTCCTGAGCCAGCCTCTCTTGTTCTGTAGGTGGGTCCCTCAGGAAACAAGCAACCATTTTCTTCCAATGGGAAGTTCTCCCCTGAGGCCACAGACTCAAGGCACTTTCTCCAGCTATGCTGTGCAAGTTTTTATTAGAATGCACTTCCTTAGGTGCATAAGGCTGCTGGCTACCATCACAGACAGTGCAGATGGAAAACATTTCCATCACTCCAGAATGTTCTGTCACACAGAGCTGCCTTACGGGAAATGGAAACCCAAGTCCTTACACGGACCCCGAAGCCACCTCCCACACCCACTCCCTGGTGGCACAAGGCCACTGATGCACCAGCTTGGGTTCCCGCAGAGAACCATCCTGAAGAGAAGCCCCAAAGAGGGCTGACTGGTCACAGATATTTGAAGATGTATTCTGTGATGAGGTGGGCTCCAGTCTGAAAGCTTGACAGGTAGGGACAGAAGGTGCCAGGCTGGGCTTGAGCGGGTCGTTCCTCAGAAGGGATGAGTGCATTCCATTGTCAGGAAGGGGCCAGTCATGCCAGGGCCCACATCTTACTCATGTGATGGACATGAGGGATACTGCCCTTGTTCACTGCGGGCCAGGCTCTGTGTTTGCTACAGGGGAGATGACAGAGAGGAGAAAGCAAACACGGTGCCCTTGCTGCCCTCCTGGAGCCTCTGCACTTTGCTAAGAGTTCACCAAAGTAAAAGTGCAAACCTGGCTGGGGCCCCAGCCGGTGTCTCCCAGGGCTCCGGTCCACAGCCTGAGTCCCTGCCCATCCTGCCCTGACCCCGCCTCCTCTGCAGCCACACGTGGCTGATGGCTCCATATGGGACAGTGCAGAGAGGGAACATTTCCATCACTCCGGAATGTTCTGTCACACAGAGCTTCTTTAGAGCGAATGGAGACTCGAGTCCTCACCCGGACCTAGACACCCCCGCTAAGCCCACTGCCCCATGGCTCCTAGAAGGGTGCGCCAGGCAGGGGCTCTCCGAGAGCTGCTCAGATACCTGGACAAACACAGACAGGGGAGGAGGGAAAGGGCCTCCGTCCTAGCAGCCCACCATGCCACGGGGGATGCCCAGACCTCAACTCGTGCTGACTCCGGTGGCCCCAGCACATCCAACCTGGGGCAAAAACCAGATCCAGCCTCCGCGTGGTCCCTGTGAGGCCCCGCCATGTGCCCTACATGCTGTGTGTGCTCAGGAAACAGCAAGGAGGAGCCGTGGGGTTTTTTTAAAAAATAACATTGATTTCTTCCTATTGAAAAACAATCCTCTTAATATGCTCTCTGTAGGAAATGTATGAAACACAGAGAAGTTGAAGATGGAGTAAACCTATCCGATCGTGCAAACGCAATTCAACATCTCCATTTTATTTCTTTCGCATTACTGTCATTATACCATGAGCTCAATTGTGTAATCTGTTTTTTACTTCACATAAGCATTTTCTTTATTAGTATAATCCCTTCTTAAATGAATGGCTTTTTCAAAATGGTTATAGTTTAATTTTTTTTAAGATTATGAACCTAGTTAAGTGCTTATTGCAAAAATAAAGAATGATCTTGAACCATGCAAAGAAGAAATTTGATCATTCAACAGTTATTTATCAAGCACCCGGGATGTATCAGGCAGCCCTCAGTAATTACAATTTTCAATGGCTGAATAATATTCTCCCAAGAGATTGTAATTCTCTTAATTATTTGGCTATTTTTGGAAACCCAGGCAGTCAGATTTATTTTGCTCTTGTATGTGAGCTCTGCTGGGGAGCCTCTGTCCTGAGGAGAGAACCCAGACAGAGGCATCTTCTGCCAAATTGTTCTCCAAAAGGGCTTTTTGCATCGCACTGGATGGTCGGTCTCGCTCGCTGCAACCTTGCCAGCATTAAGTATTTTAATCAAACAAATTGTCACAAGTATCTAGGTCAAAAACATGTACTTTAATTTATGTGCCTTAAATTGCTGGTGAGGGGGAATGTTTTTCCTCATGTTTATAAGTTGTCTTTTGTTTGTGAATTATCTGTTCCTACCCCCCTCCTTTTTTTTGAGACAGTCTAGCCCTGCTGCCCAGACTGGAGTGCAGTGAGGTGGTCTCAGCTCACTGCAACCTCTGCCTCCAGGGTTCGAGCAATTCTCCTGCCTCAGACCCCCTAGTAACTGGGATTACAGGGCACACCACCACGCCTAGCTATTTTTTGTATTTTTAGTAGAGACGGGGTTCCACCATATTGGTCGGGCTGATCTCGAACTCCTGACCTCAGGTGATCTGCCCACCTCCACTTCCCAAAGTGCTGGGATTACGGGCGTTTATTGATGTCTTAGTGTTTCTCCTGTGGGCTTGAATAAACTGTACACATGAAAAAATAGTGACAATTTAACATGTTTGTTGCAAATAATTTTTAACACCTTTGTTCTTTGCCTTTTTTTTCCATGCAAAAGCTAAACATTTTGTATCTCACAATTATTTATGATTTCTTCCATTGCTTCTAGGCTTAGAAAATCCCTTTAGGAAAGTTGAGAGCTGTTCATTTATGAGTTTTCCATGTGTCTTCGTGTGTGTGTGTGTGTGTGTGTATGTCTATTGGGGTAGTGTAGTTGCATTTTTAAGACATTTAACTCTTTCATTTAGGTATCAGCAAGCTTTTTCTGCAAAAGGCCAGAAGGTAAATAGGTTTCCATTTTGCAGGCCACATAGTCTCTGTCCCAACTACTCAACTGTGCATGGTAGCCTGCAGGTAGCCACAGACAATGCAAAATGAGTGGGCGTGGCTGTGTCTCAGTAAAACTTTATTAGCAAGAACACTGGGCTACCAGATTTGGCACTTAAGCTGTGATTTGCCAAACTGTTGAACCCAAAGGAGATGTGTCTTGGGGAATCGTATGAGGTGAGGATCTAAGGTGCATCCTTTGCAGATTGCTAACCAATTGTCCCATCTCTAGTAGCAAATCAGTTGTTCCCTGGATCGTTTGCATGCAGTGACGCTCGTCTGCAGTCAGGCCTGATGCTGGCTGCACGTCCTGTCCCACGGGCCTCTCTGTGTGCTCCTGTGCTGATGATGTGCTTTTGCCTCTTGTACCTGATATCGTTTCATACCTGACCTGCCAGCCCCACCTCAGTAATCCTAAAGCTTGCTTCTCCATCTGGTGAACATTAGAAGCACTTTGTCAGTCCCCCTTCCTCCCTCCTCACCAACATAAGGCACTGGGCGACACATTCTCTGGACATCCTCAGAGTTCTGATGCCGCTGATGAGTCCTGTCCCCATGGGGTTGGGTGGTGGCTGGCTCCGTGCGGATGCTGCGGGTTTGCCTCTCGGCACAGGAGGTGGGTGTGGGCAGAAGAGCACCATCCTGAGCGAAGGCCCCCAGCTGAGGATGGCCAGATGGGCCCAGGAATGCCAGAGCCTCCTGATTGAGAGACACAAAAACAAAGCTGGCAGCACGGGAGATTAGGAAGCCACTGCTGGGCCAGCAGAAGATGACTTCAAATGATGGGACTTTGGTCTTTCTGCTGCTCTTTTGGAAATCACTGTCCTGATACTCAGAATTCCTTGCACTCCGGCATTTCAAATCTAATTCTGAACCAGGCTAAGGCCCATGGAGTGGCTGGTTTGTAACTGAACGTACATTCCCACGGATTGCAGGCCAGGGGTGTGACAGTGGCACAGGGTGTGACCAAGTGGGAAGGGGCCCTTTCTCCAGATTGGACCAGCCTGGTGGAAACTGCTTGGCTCCCCCAGAGAGCAGCAGGGGCAGGAGAGTGTGTCCAGCCCAGATTCCTGGGCAGAGCAAGGGCTCGCTAGGCACAAGGGTCCATTCCACCCCCACCATGGGCCTCGGCTCCATTTCTCCTGGAAGCATCCAGGACCAGACACTGCCACCTCTTAGTTTGGAGGCACAGGCCCAGGGGTCTCCAGGTACTCTCCCGCAGTCAGAGGATGGCTGCCAGCTGATGGTCCCACACCTGGTGCAGAAGAGGAGAGCACCCACCTAGTCTCGTCTCCCCCTCCTGGCCTGTGGTTCATCTGCCCACAACACTGTGACCAGCAGCGAGGCTTGAAAACCTCTGTCCTGGGGAATGGAGCAAGAGTCCCTCCTTGCAACCCATCTATGGGGCCAGAGGGTGAGAATGGGCTGGCCTGGGGGCCACTGCCCCAGACCCCTGCCCTGGTAGCTCCTAGAGAGGCCCTCGTGGCTCCCGAACCACCACCTGGCCATCTGTGCCCCATCCACCCTTCCCTGAAGGAGGAAGCTGGGCTATAGCACCGTCATGGGAGGGGTGCGTGAGATGGAGATGGGCAGGGTTGGGGTCTCCCCTAAGGGAGGAGGGAAGAGGGTGAGCATGCAGAGCAGACATCCACCCCTCCAGGTCCTGTCCCCAACCCAGCTGTGCTCTGCTGATGCCTTCCCAGTGGGGAGAGCGGGCGTCTGTCCATGAGCACAGAGTGGGTGGGAGGAATGCTGCCGATGACAGAGGATGATAAGAGGGTCAGGAACTGGAGAAGCGGCCAGCTGGTGGTGGGGAGGTGGGGGGACCTGATAGGCTGTGGGGCACGCTGAGGGAGAGACTCGGAACCCTGCGTTGGTGTTGCTTCCAGCCTGAGAGGGGCCCTCTGCCTCTGCACCCCCTTCAGGCGCCCCTGGAGTGCTGCAGGAGCTTTGTGGCACTTTCTCTGGGCTTTGCTGGCAGAGCTTTGGGCTCCTATGCTGGGTTCCTGGGTCAGTTCGTGCGACTCAGACAGCAGCGAAGCCCTTGGCGACCTTCAGATCCTGCTGTCACGGCCTTGGCTGCAGCATCTGACATGCCCTCTGTCTGGGCACCCTCACCACTTGCTCTTCCTCTGTTGCCACAGTTAGCAGCAGGCATCCTGCCCCCCAGCGGGGAAAGTGGCACAGATGCTCCTGTGTGCGCATTCCTTGGGTCTGGGTCACACAAAGGCAGCCTCAACTCCCATCTTCAGGGAGCCCCCATTTAGAGGTCTGCCTTCCAGATCCTTTTATTGGCCTCTGACCTTGAACCCAATGAGTCCACCCCAGCCTGTCCTCCCAAAGACTTTTGCCTGCTTCCAGAAAGCAGGATGCCCCTTCTGCTGCCCCTGCCAGGATTCCTAATGGGGCCCCACGGGACTCATTCCCTAGGAGGACGCGTGTGTGTGTCCTGGTAGCGCCTTATTTAGTCACTGCCTGTCCGAGCTGGAAGGACTCAGGCCTGCCCACAGCCCGATGGCCTCCAGCTGCCTGTAATTTCCTTAATTACCTATTTAGGCCTTGACGGCTTCCGGTCCTCAGAGCTGGCTCTGAGATTGGAAGCGGGCTGGGATGGGCACCAAGATACCCAGACAGAGCTGGGGCGACTTGGGGCACCTCTCCTCCCATCCACATGCTCTCTGGCTATGAAGGGCTGGGAGGACAGGGACCCGGCTTCCTACTGGACCCCAAACACAAGGTCTCCGTCCTTTCGCAAGCTAGAGTCTTCCACGCTGGCGACAGCCACCATGTTTCTAGGTCCCTGTGCCATCCATGCCATCAGAGCTGCTGGGCAGGCCAGGACTGGCAGGAGGGGCGTGGGGAGCGCGTGGGAGCGCGTGGGGAGTGCATGGGGGCGGGGTAGTGGCTGGCCAGGCTCAGGCTGCAATGCAGCTGGCAGCCCGCTCTAATTGGATAATTAGTGTCATTATGCTTCCTGCTCCTTCGCTCTCTCCTTCTGCAGCTCTTGCCTTCTCTGGCAGGAAACAGTTGACTGTCCCCCAACCCTCAGTGCCCTCAGTGTAGACTTCTGGCCCCAATCATGAAGGGGCTTCCAACCTCCCTGTGGGATCCAGGGACAGTGGCGTTGTGAGGGCCACCTGCGTGGGAGACAGGAGTGCTGTGGGGGTCCAGGCAAGTTTGGGGAAGCATCCAGAGAGGCACATGGGTTCAGCCCCCTGCCGAACGGAATGTTCTGGCTTCACCGGTGGAGCTTGGTCCTGACCTGTGAACCCCGGGGTCCAGCTGGAGTCCAGCTGAGGACTTCAGGACAAGCCTCGGGAGGGGCGCGTGCAGTAGGAGGGGCTGACTCAGCAAAGAGTATCGCCCTGTTTGGCTTCCTGGAGATCTCAGGGGCTTGAAGGAACTTCCTGGAAAATGAGCCCAGGGCCCTGGGGACCCAGCTCAGGGTGTGTGGCTAGGTGGAGCTCTGTCTCCTCACCAACCCAGCGAGAAGGAACGGGAACCCATTTCACAGATTAAAAAGTGAAGGGCCGGAGAGCTTGAGTGAAAGCCAGCTGGCATGGTTGGGGCTCTCCAACTCCAGCACCTGCACTCCGGAGCCCTGAGGTTTATGGGAACAGATTTCCTGCCCAGTCACTTTGTTGAACCCTTTTAATTGGTTCTAATCACTTGCTTTTTGCTTTTCTGGGGTTTTCTGGGCAATAACTTGGCAGAGGAGCAATGTAGAATCCTCTGGAGCTAGACTACTGGAGGGCACGTTGGCCTCTGCTCTTGGCTTGCCTGTGACCTTGAGTGAGCGCCTCTAACCACTCTGTGCCTGAGCTACATCCGCTCTTTGGTGGAGACCATCACCCCATGCTGTAGAAGCTTATGGCAGAGTGAATGCTAGGGACTGGGGGTGCTCGTGATAGGACTGTCATTCCGTCCATTGTTCGTGGCTCTATCCTCTCCCTTCTGCCTTAGCTAGAGCTTCTAGGACAATATCATGCCCCAGGGAGCTCAGGGGAGTGTGGGGATTTTGTAGGTCCCGGAGTGAAGATTTACTCGGGCTATGGGCTTAACCTGTCTAACAGAGACTCTGCATAACAGTAGCTTCAGTGAGAGAGAATTGACTTCTTTCTCATGTAAGAGTCTGGGTGGCCAACCTAGGCCCAGCGTGATAGCTACTTGGCCCTCGGGGATCTGAGCTCCTTTCATTGTGTCATACGTGGATTCCATCTGCAAGATGGCAAAAGATGGATAGCTGCGGCTGCACCTGTTCCCACACTGGCGTTCCAGCCAGCAGGAAGGAGGGGAAGGGCAGAGGAGGGCACATTCCTTCTCTTTAAGGACACAACCCTGAAGTTGTCCCTGTCATTTTTGCTCATACCCAATTGGCCAGGACATAGTCAGATGGTCGTGGTTAGCTGCAAGGGAGTTGGGGAAATATAATCGTTAGCTGGATGACAAGACGCTTAGCTGAAAATTGAAACATGGCATAGGAAGTGGGGATTCATTCACACCTCCTCAAGACACATTTGAGAAATGGAAGGTACCTATCTTGAGGTCAGACCTTCCCCAGGAGACCTGGCCAGCCCTTCTGGGAACGGAATGGGGTCCATACCTTTGAAGAAGTGAGGCAACAAGAGGGGGCCATTTGCGAGCAAGAGGGCGGGAGCAGCGGCGATGGCCTCTCTCCACTGATCCGGTCCTATATACCAAATAGGGCACCCACCTGGCTGGGCAGGATATGGAAGGTGTTAAAAGCCACAGAGGCTGTAGGGTGGGGGTAGGGTGCGTGGGGAAGGGTCTGCTTGGGTTTCCATATCCAATAGTGGGTTTCCTGGAAGTTAAAATCCATACAGGCAGACTGCTGGCTGATTGGGCTCGAAGGCACTGAAACTTCTGCAATCACAGTGTGTTCTATTGTGGACTTATACACCTCGTAAAAGACACCACGCTCACCATGTTTAAGTGTGCGTCCCGGGCATAAGCACATTCCTGTGCTGTGCAGCCATCTCCGCCATCCAGCCACAGAACCTGCTCATCTTCCCCAACTGAAGCTCTGGCCCCGTTCACCCCAACTCCCCATCCCTGAGCCCCGGGCACCCGCCTTTCTACTGCCTGTCCCCCCGGAGTTCACGGCTCTCCCGTGAGGCCCCTCGCAGGAGTAGAATCCTACAGAGCCGGCCTCTCTGTGACTGGTTCCTTTCACTGAGTCCCATGTTGTCGAGGGTCAGCTGTGTGGGAGCCCGTCTCAGAATGGCCTTCCCTTCTTTTTTTTTTTTTTTTTTTGAGATGGAGTCTCACTCTGTCACCCAGGCTGGAGTGCAGTGGCGCAATCTTGGCTCACTGCAACTTCCGCCTCCTAGGTTCACACAATTCTCCTGCCTCAGCCTCCAAAGTAGCTGGGATTACAGGTGCCCACCACCACGCCTGGCTAATTTTTGTATTTTTAGTAGAGATGGGGTTTTGCCATGTTGGCCAGGCTGGTCTCGAACTCCTGACCTCAGATGATCCTCCTGCCTCGGCCTCCCAAAGTGCTGGGATTACAGGCATGAGCCACGGCACCCAGTCAGAATGGCCTTCACTTTTAAGGCTGAATCCTACTCCATGGCCTGGATGGACCACATCATGTTTATCCAGCTGCCTGTCAATGGATATTGGGCTGCATCCACCTTTTGGCTATTGTGAGTAATGTCGCTATGAACTTGGGTGGACAAATATGTTTGTATGTTTGTGTCCCTGCTTTCAGTTCTTTGGGGCCTATACCCCGTGGGGTTGGTGCGTCCTCTGGGAGCTCTGGGTTGAATGTGTTGAGGAGCTGCCATACTGCTTCCCACAGTGGGTGTGCCATGTTCCATTCTATGGCGGTGCTTGTTTGAATGAGGGAATTCTGGGCCGGCCCTGGAGCCTCCGAAGGCAGGCAAATGTGTGATCTCAAGCTTGGCTAGGCACCCAAATCCCCAGTGGTTGGGATGATGACTGCGTCCTGGTCCCCCCGCTTCTGAATGGAAGCCTCTGGACCCAGACTCTGTATTCGTAAAGTTCCCTGAGAGGGGAGGGGTGCCCACTCAGGTCTGGCATGGGCTGCTGTAGCTTAGACTAGACCGCTGGGCCACCTAGGAGCCAGGAGTGCTGCAGAGGTGTGTCCACCCAAAGGCAACCTCCTGGGCTCCTGCCACCTCCAGGGTGTCTCTCTGGGTTCCAGAATCCTCCATGGCTGGACTCTCGCTAATGGGGCCTTCCAATGCCTGTGTCTTTCTGTGGCAGCCGGCGCCAGACAGACGGTTGCTTTGGCCTTGCCCGCAGCCGCCAGTGGGTCTCCAAGGTGTCCCCTCCAGGACTGCCCTGCAGGGCAGAGCTTCAGCCAGGTGGGTGCATGCGGGAGTGGGGAGGAGGCGCCATGGTGACGGGTATTGTTTTTGCCCAAAGCTGTTCCAGGCATGAGAGCCACTTGGCGCGTGCACAGATTGTACCAGGAACAGGGGGGAGAAAGGAACAAAGGGGGCAGGGGAGGGGGAGCCTGCCCCTTTAAATCTGTTTTCTCGGGTTTTATTTCCTTCTCTTTTCCCATCCTCCTCCCTCCACCAGCACAAGTGGAGCCGTGAGGGCCCAGGAGCTGCAGCGGGCGGCGGTGCCTCTCAAATATTAATGAGGCTGTTCTCTGCCTCGGCTCCTTTCCTCCCCTCCCTGGCGGCAAGCAGGCCTCGTCCTTGGAACCCTCCTTTCCCCTCCCGGGGGTCACCAAAGTGCATCACGCAGGGGGAGGCGCCGGGGGCAGACAGGAAGGAGAGGGCCTGCCGCAAGGGCAGGAAGATGTAGGGATGGGGGTTAAAGGGTCTCCCAGGTGCACACCGGCCACCAGCATCTCCGCCTGCCTGGGATCACGCCAGGCCAGGAGAAGGCAGGGTGGCTGCCAGCCTGGGTGCCCTCCTTCCATGCACTCTCCCCTTCTGCTCCCCGGCTGGTCCAGGAGCCCACCCTGGGCCTGACCTAGGAGGCTTGGGCCACGCCTCTCCCTGTCTCCTTGGCTTGCTCTTCCTGAGCCTAGAGGTGGAGAGAGACGGGGGATTATTCTTTCAAGGAATCCCCGTAGTGAGTCACGTTGCTAAGTGATGGGCCTCTGGATGACGGGCCCTTGCTTGGTGGGTCTGTAGGGAGCAGGTGATGGACAGTCTGCTTCCAGGAGGGCCCAAGGTGGAGGGCACGTGCCCAGGTGGGCACCCAGGCCTCCATCTCCTGCCCTCTCACCCTGAGTTCTGCTTCGAGGCCATGGCATCCCAGGCCTGGCTCTGGCATCCGGATCCTCTGAGGCCCCGGGGGCTGCATGTTCTCATCACTCGTGACTAGGGAGTGACTCCGGGGCTGGGACTTCCTCCAGTACATGCCCCATCACCCCTGTGGGGACATAGGTCCACACAGACCCCAGAAACTGAAGGGCTACTTGGCTGGGGTGCAGTGGGGCTGTTTTCAGGATAGACAACAGGGCAAATCCCAACGCGTGCCTCACCTGAGATCTGGAGGACAGTGGCGGCGTCTCATCCCCGATCTGTCCTCTGCTCCGTAAAGGTGGAGCAGGTGGCTGAGTGCAGTGCAACCTGAACCTGCTTCTGGGGGTGTCATCAGAGCGCCCCAGCAAGGGCGGCCGCGACCCACCTCAAGTCACGTGGAAGGCAGGGCCGGGAGAACTAGCACAGAAGCAGGAGCCTCCCTGAGCCTCAGTTTCCCCTCCGTAAGGCAGGGAGCGCTCTCCTGGGCCTTGTAGGGTGCTTCTGAGGGTATAGTGAAAAAAACATGTCTGTCCAGGGCTGGCATGCAGATGTGGGCTGGAAACTCAGGGTGTGACTGGGTCCTGAGAGGGGCAGCCCGGGAGCGGAGGTGCCCCCACTTAGAAAGTGCCCAGCCTTCTGGAGGGTGCTGGGCTGCCCAAGGCCTGGAGGAAGTCCATGGGGGACTAAGTTGGAGGTGCTGGGAGAGCCCCCAAAGCCCAGTTAGGGGTGGCCAGGGAGGGACAACACAGGGGAAAGAGGGCCTCTGGGTTTCTGGCCGGGTGGGTTTGAGTCACTGGGCGGGCAGCAAGCAGTGTGTGTGGACCTAGCAGGGAGGTGAGGGCATCTGAGCCCTGCTGGACAGAAGAGTCCTGAAGGTGGTTGAGTAATGGGCCTGGACTTGGGCCATCCCCTCCAGCAGCGCCCAGAGGCATCCGCCAGGGACCTCCCCGGCTGTCTCCCCCAACGAGGCCGGACAGTCTGTGTGGGGCTGGCGCAAATGCTGGAAGGTGCGAGGCCCCCTCTGTGGAGGTTCTCAATTCAATTAAGCCAATTAAGGTCAGAAAGATGAAAGAGCACAGAAATGGTATGTTCCCTGCCCTTTTGGTGCCTACAGACCGTTCTCGGCAGCCAGCCCAGGCCGGAAACTCTGTCAGGCCTGCAGAACTGATAGGCCTAGTGACTTCGGTTCTTGGCCATTTCAGTGGTGGCTGCTGTCTTTATTGGGAATCAGGGAGGCCATCGCCCAGGCTTATATAGAACCCAGGGAAAGCAGAGTATATGCCATTTGGTCTCTACAGCAGCTGACAGGCCAGATGGGCCTTACTTTAACTGATGGCTCCTGTCTCCCCTATAGCCTATTGCATTCATGAAGACGATGAGCATTAGCAAAGCACCCCCACCCCACCCTGTCCTCCAGGATGGAGACTCTGCCTCCCAGGGCTCCAGGCTCCTCCTTTGTGCGCCAGGCCCCCATTCCCTCATTCCTTCAGATCCCCGGCCCCATGCAGGGCTGACCACGCGGTGGACTTCCTGCCGCTCCATCACCACGTGTCTCAAAGAGCTCAGGACCCAGCTCGTGGGAGACATGCTCACAGATCACTGCAATGCCAAGCACAGTGAAACAGGAATGGGTCGTGGGATTATAGACTCAGGCGCAATCAATTTTGGCTGGGGAACTGGCAGAGACTCCTGGAGAATGTTCCACTTGAATTGTGACTAAGAGGATTCGTCAGAGGTCAGCAGGTGGAGCTGGAACAGAGGGCGTGCGGTCAGGGCTCAGAACTGGCAGGGCTGTGCAGCTGGGGCGGGAGTGGAGCTGGGAGGTATTCAAAGGGAATCTGGCCTTTTGCTTGATGGGGATGGGAGACTGAAACAGGGGCTTGCTGGAGCGATGGTGCCTGAACCAGGGAAAGTGGTGACTCCCAGTAGGGTCGTGACCAGTGGCTGGACTGGAGGGAGACCTACCAGGTGGTGCACAGGACACAGAGCTTGCTTGTGGGGGGATCTTGAGGTGGGGAGGGCTGGCAGGGCCAGGCGAGAAGAAGGAACTTGGCCCCAGGACCATGGCAGAGGGGAGGACTGCCTCCCTGCCCACTCCCCTCCTCATGAGTCACTGTGGGTCCCCTCAGCCACAGCCGTGGTCGCACTAGACAGGAGGACCTGGTGTGGTTCTGCCTGGGCCACCCCTGGGGGGTCAGGGGCAGGGACCAGGAGGGGGAGGACAGAGCTGGCCTTGGGTATGCCCTGGTCAGAGGAGAGAGGATGAGCACGTGCCAGGGTGACCATGCCATGGGGAACCCCTGCTCTGAGGAACAAGCATTTCTGTCATGGCCATGTACAACCCAAGAGCCCACCAGACAAGCCATTCACTCTGTCACCCCCTGGGGGCACAGAGCTTGAATCTGACAGTCGTACCAAGTTGCTACATAGTGGGAATGTTGAGGCATGAGGCGACTGGAGCCCAGGGAAGCAAAGGTCCTGGGGCGGGGAGGGGAGGCAGTCTCAAGAGGACGAGGAGTGCAGGTGACAGCCAAAAGCTACCATTGCTGCCTTGAGCAGTCAGAAGCAGGACACCCAGCTGTCCTCTGGCTCTGCCACCTCCCCAAGCCAGCCTGTCTCTCACACTCACAAAAGCAAGTACAATTCGTCCACACAGCAGCCCCAGAAGAAGCCCTCCCTGCCTGGGACAGCTTTGCTTGCTGTCCTGGCCCCCTCTCCCCAGCTGTCACACCTTCCAGTCTTCTCTCCCCATGCCTGTCCCCAGAAGCCCTCCCTCACCTTTGCCCCAGCTGCAACCCCACGGTTCTTGGTCCTCAGGCCTGCTTTCTTTGTCCCAGCTGGAGAAGGATGGGGTTAGTTGAGACTTACCGAGTGCCAGGCATGTAGTAGCTGCTCAGTGAATATGAGACAGGTGACCAACTGCAAGACAGGGCAGGGAGAGGCGGGGAGAGAGGACAGCACAGGCACATGGCCACCATTTTGTCTCCATATCTCCCAGAAGTGAAGGCTGCTTCATGTGGAAAATGTTGCGAGATTAAACATGCAAATGCCCGTGCCTTTCAAACGTGGGTCACGATGGATGGATGTTTCCTGAAGTATCCACCAGGGCCTCTCCTGAGAGTAAGGCATGGACTTGGCCGTGTCTGCTTTGGCTGCCTGAGGGCTTTGTCACCTTGGTTCGGGGCTCTTGGCCACTCATTTCCAGGGGATCCTTCTGAGCCAGGAGCTTCCCCAGAGACGAGGGGTCAGGGCCCCGCTGAGCTGCCAGGAGGGCTCTTGGCTGATGCCAAGGCCAGGTCAGGTGCACTGAGGCCGTTTCAGTTCCATGAGGACGTGGCGGGCTTAGCACGTGGCCCTAGGAGCTGCTCCCACTTCTGCTCGGGCCAGGAAGGAGTGGAGAGAGACAAACTGTGGAGTGCACAGCAGGCTCCGTGCTGGGGGGAGGGGGACCCGCCAAACACTGATGGCTGCAGGAGGAGCAGCCTGGGTGCTAGCGGGTCCTTGGATAAGGTGAGGGGGACAGGGAGAGGGATGACAACGTTGCGATGCTCGGCAGACGGGGGATGGCAGTCTGGCCAGGGCCGTGGCCTGGATGTTTTTGGTGTGGGGAGACCTGAGCTCGTTACCTTGTCATGTGGAGGGAAGAAGGGCATGGAGGGGAGTGGGTGGCACTGTGCTGTAGGACACTCGCCAGCGACCTGTGGCTGCTTCGGCTTTCTCCTCCTCCCTCCCGGCCACTCCCTTTATCCCCTCCCTCTTCTCCCTCCCTCCATCCCCCTTTCTCTCCCCCTCTTTGCCCCTCCCTCTTGTCCCTCTCTCCCCTCCCCTCTCTCCCACCCTCCCTCCGGGGCTCCTCCTTTCCTCACCCTGGGCCCCGCAGGCATCCTCAGGGCCACAGAAACTGAGCCGCTAAAACCGCACCAGAAGACCGCCGGGAACTCAGCATGCCAGCTGCACGGGGCTTGTCTTAACCAGACGAGAGCAGGGAGTGAGCCGGGCTGGACAAGCCCAGGACTGGTGGTGAGGCACAGGCAAGACCAGCTGCTGACCAGTCCCAGCATGCTGCCCTCACTCCAGCATGGGTTCTAGGTAGATTTGGAGGCAGTGAGGGCCTCTGCCTCCCAGCTAGCTAGTGTTGGCCAAGGCAGGGTCCTGGCAGCAAGCACCAACACCACCCCTTCCCCTCCTGGCCAAGCCCTCCAGGTTCTGGGCACCTGTGGTGGGCAGGACCCAGAAGTGGCATGGCTGGTGGGGCCTGGCAGAGCATGAGGGCCACTGGCTCAGCCTGGGAGGTGAATTTTGCACTTCGTGGATCATGGCACAGACTGATTGAAGACTTGCAGAGAATATTCTGGAAGATGGGACCTCAGTTTTGTCTCAACTGCTCCTCGCCTCCTTCTCCCCAGGTGTCCACGCTTAGCAGCTTTCCCACCTTGCCCGAGCACGGGGACCGTGGGTGGCCGCCTGGCCCTAGCTGCGGCTGAGCCGAGGTTGCACCTGTGAGGAGGCCTGACAGGCAGCATGGGTGACATGGCCAATAGTTCCATCGAGTTCCACCCCAAGCCCCAGCAGCAGCGGGAGGCCCCCCACGCTGGAGGCTTTGGGTGCACGCTGGCAGAGCTGCGCACCCTCATGGAGCTGAGAGGGGCCGAGGCGCTGCAGAAGATCGAGGAGACCTACGGGGACGTCAGCGGGCTCTGCCGGAGACTGAAGACCTCGCCCACAGTGGGTAAGTGTGCCACCCAGCCCTCCCGCCAGCCTTCAGAGAGGCATCCTGCAGGCATCCTTACCCTCAAGGCTGGCCAGGGTCAAGGGCCACCTGTGCCCCTCCTCAGCCATTTTCCTTGAGCAGGAGAGGTCCCAGGCAACCTCATGGGATGCACACACGGGCCCCTAACAGAAACCCCTCTGGGGAGCGGGGTCGGGCAGGAGGAAGAAGGCAGCCCCGACTGCGTATCTGCGGTTCCTGGTATGCTCAACCCTGTGTCCAGTTAAGGGGGATCAGAACAGGAGGAAGCAGTCAGGGTGCAAGCCTTTGGAGCTTGGGGTGTCTGGGGCCTCTCCTGGGAAGAGAGAGGATGGCCTGGAGGTGGCACAGAGCCACTTGGGTCTGGCAGGAAGGGCTGGCTGAAGCTGGGGCACAGGAGGCCCAGAATGTTGATCAGATGTACAAGCGCAGGAGGGCTTCAGTCTCACTGCTGAGGGAGGCTCTAGAAAGCCCAGTGAGCACTGTCTAGAAGGATCTGGGGTGGAGGTCTGGGGTGGGGGCCTGACGGTCCCTGTGGGAGGCATTGCTCTGCCCGGCCTTGTGCAGCCTGCCCACCTGGTTGCTGGGGTCTGCCATGAAGTGGGGACCCCCAGGAGCCAGGCCCAGCCCCAGATTCCAGGAGCCGCAGCATTCTCTGGCCCAGCTGTCGCGTGCCTGGCAGGGCTGCTGCGGCTATCCCAGCCTGGTGCCAGGTCTGTACCCCAGCCAGCACAAGCTGGTTTGACCTGCTGCCTGTCAGGGCAGCGCCTGTGCCCACCCATCTCCTCTGCTCCCAGCGTCGCGGCTCCCCAGCACCTCCAGCCTCCCACTCTGCCCTCACCCCAACCCAGAGACTGTTCTCCTATGGCTCCGGCCTCCTCGGCCCTTCTGCCTGCAGGGGGCACTCAGGCTGCAGGGAGGAGTGGAGATGGAGGAGGGGGCCTGCAGGCCAGGTCAGGAACTCCGGGTCAGCCTGGGTCTCCCTAGCTTTGTGCCCTGGAGCTGATGCGCCCATCACACCCCGCCTCTACTGCACACGCCCGCACGGTGCAGCTGCTTGGGGCCGATGGCTTGGCTCCACTCCTGACCATCTCTTGCCTTCCCTCCTCCTTGCCCAGCCCCCAGGAGGTTGGGTGGAGGGCCATTTAGCCACGAGGGCTGTGGCCTCTCCCAGATCAAAGGAAGCAGATGGGCCTCAGCTGGCTGCTCTTTCCCCTGTCTGCCAGGCCTTGTTAAATATTTAAAATGTCAAGGCCCCTGGGAACCTGCCCGATTCTGCCAGGGAGCTCAGGAGCTCTCGCGTGCCTGTGGAGGCGGGGGCACGGAGTAGGGCAGGTGCACAGGTGGGTGGCTTAGCCTCTGATGGGCTTCCAAGCCACAGTGCAGGGAGCCAGTCAGGCCTGGATCTGCTGCCCGAAGGATGAGCCTCTGGGTCCTCGGGCTCAAGCTGTCTGGGTGCCAAGAGTGGGTGACTCGCTCCCCGCATCCCCCAGCCTGGTCATGTGCCCGGACCCTTACTCAGATGCGCCTGCCCCTCATTCCTCAGACACAAGGGCCTGAGCCATGGCGGCAGCTGGCTTCATTGCATCCCAGGCCCCATGCCAAGCCCCTGGCAAGGTGGGCAGACTCGGGGCTGGGCAGGAGGCAGGCACACCCCCGTGGGCAGGTGCTTTCTGGCGTGTGGCGCATTGCGGGAAGGGGACTTATCTTCTGGCGGTCCTCTCATCAATCCACTCCCCCCTGCCTTGGGAGCACTCCAAGAGGATTCCAGAACCATCCTGGAAACTGTGCTGGGTCTCATGCTGAACTCAGAGGTGGGTCTGCCCGGGAACCTGGCCTCACCCGGCCCCCTCTGGGCTCCACAGGCAGTCCTGGAAAGGAGGTAGTGGACTAGCTGGAAGCCAGCGCAATATGCTCCTAATCCAATTCTGATGGCATCTGGCCTCTGCTGCAGGCAGGCCACCCATCTGTGTCCATGCCGACCGGCCAGCCCCTGCCCCCACGCCCTGGACCTGGACTGCCTTCAGGCCTGCTGGGGAAGCGCAAGCTCAGGGCCGGAGGGGCCGCAGCTGTGTTCCTCCTCCCCGTCAGTGGGTGCTGCGGTGGGGCAGCCGTCAGGACCCCAAGCCCACAGGAAGGCTAAGACCACAGGGCCAGGCCGAGGGCAGCTGCCCATGTAGTCAAGGAGGGACGAGCCAGGCTACAGCTGCAAGGGTGGGTCAAGGCCAAGGAAGAGGCTGACGAGGGCGAGAGAGCTCCTGGGGAAGGGGCCAGGGTCCCGGCTGCTCTCAGGAATGAACTGGGCATGTGAGGCAGGGCAGGCAGGAGACAGACTCACATGCAGGCTCCAGGCCAAGGGCAGTGGAAACCCCAGGTGTCTCGCGAGCCCCCTCCTGTCCCTCCCCCCCGTCCCCAGAAGCCGCGAGGTTAGCATGTGCTTGCTCTCAAGTCACTGGGGTGTCTTGTCCTCCCTAGTGCTGACCCCACCTGGCTTAGCTCCTGTCATTCCGGGAGACCATCCCAGTCCAGAGTGAGGCGCACACCCCTCAGATGGGTCCCTAGTCCCCAGCCCCTCCCCACCACCCAGGAGCTACGGCCCAGAGTCGCCCCCAGGCTCCCAACTGGGGCAAGCTCAGGCCTCAGCAAGAGGTCTTTGGCTCCTGAAGAAACCTGAGCCAGGGGGAGAGAGGCAGGGACAGCTGTGGCTCTTCTGGGTGGGGAGGGCACCTGTGGCCAGCGCGTAGCTGGGTCGAATGAGCCGCGGCTGCTTGGGCGGCGGCTTCTGTTCCACCGTGGCCGGGGCCTCCCCTGCCCTCCTCAGAAGCCCCACGGTTGGCCCCTGTTTGCAGTCATCCAGGGGGTCTTGTGTGCCTTCCCAGATCAACTGTGAGTGCCCCATGGGCTGGGTCTGGGCTGTCTGGCCACCTCGTCCCTGCAGCAGATGGCAGCATGAAGCCAGCTGCCCAAGGCTGGGAGCTGCAAGCTGCAGTTTGTCCACTAGGTGTCAGTGTGGGTCTGGTCACCGCCCAGGACAGCCCGGGCACTGAGTGAGCGCTGCGGGGGAGGGCTTGGGATCAGCCAGGGCTGAGAATCCTGGGGCCGAGGGCGGCCCCATGTGGGGGGACAGTGTCATCCCACATGCCTGCCCCGGGAGAAGGTGGCTGAGTGGGTGTCCAGGCCTCCGTGCCAGTCATACGTGTAAGCCTCCAGTACCTTCAGGCCAAGGAAGGCTGAGAAGTGAGCGTCTTCAAGGATGACAAGCGACAGAATTGGATAGGGACAGGTGGCTCTGATTGTGAGGGCAAGGACAATTCGGGGGCTTCTGAGTGGCTCTGGGTGTCATTCAAGTCACCACGTAGACGAGCACTTACATAGCCCAGCGGGCTCAGAGGACACAGCGGGGACCGGCATCCCTTGGCTGTGAGCCCCGGCTGAGGGCTTGAAGTTGGCCCTGGAACCGCATGAGAACCAAGGCGGCTGTGTCCTGACAGCCCTGTGCTCGCCGGGTCCTATCAGGCCGTGTAGGTCTGACTCATGGGTACCAGGCCCTCTCCACCTCCAGCCTCAGTGGCCTTGCCTGTATCCTGCAGGGAGCAGCTGATGAGCAGCCCGGGGGCAGTGCCCCAATCCCTTGGCACTGACCATGCTCATGCCCCCGTCCTTCAGGCCCCGCCCGCCCTCTTTGCAGGCTGTTCCTGCCCCCACAGATTGGTCTGTGTCACCTTGCCAGTCTTTGGGACTGGCTGGCCCCATCTAACAGAGCTGGGGAGAGGGGGTATTGGTGAGAAGCCTGAGCAGGGAATTCATAGGCTGGGAGCTGGAGAGGTGTTTCCTGACGGGGCAGAGCCCTGGCCTAGTCTTTGGTGTCTGGTTGAAGCCAGGCTGGTGCCATCCCTGCCTCCCCTGATTGGTGGCCCTCCCCATGTCTCCACTAAAGTCCCCTGGACCCTCGCTCTCCCCCCCAGGGGACAGTTGGCTGTTATCCTCTGTCCTGTATCCTGGCAACCCTTGGCTCTATCTGGCCATACCCTGCTGGGTCCCCTCTGCGCTCCCCTTGTTGGGTCCTGTCCCCTGCCTTCCAGTGCCCCCTCGGCAGTAGTGTGGAGGTAGCCAGGACAGCACAGTGGCCTGGGACTTGCTGGAGTCCGGGAGCCTCCTGGCCTGTTTTGTCATCTGCTTGTCAGGAGGAAGGTGGCTAGCATCCCTTCCTCATGCTAGGGACTCCCCGTGACAGCAGCCAGAGGGCTGCATGCTCGCTCCCACGTGCACCCCCCTCCCCAGTGGTCTGCAGAAAGGCTCGTGCCACAGGCCTGTGCAATTGTTGCCTTCTGAGAGCTTACTGTCTAGAGGGAGGGCCACGCACTGGCCAGGCGGCCCCAGAGGGCTGCTCCCAACCCTGGAGCAGACAGGCAGGGCCACATGGGAGGCCTGGGACACACAGGCCCTACTGGTCCCATCCCATCCTCTCCTTCTGTGCCTCCCGGGCGCTGTGCAGGCCTGGCAGACAACACCAATGACCTAGAGAAGCGCAGGCAGATCTACGGGCAGAACTTCATCCCGCCCAAGCAGCCCAAGACCTTCCTGCAGCTGGTGTGGGAGGCCCTGCAGGACGTCACCCTCATCATCCTGGAGGTGGCTGCCATTGTCTCTCTGGGCCTCTCATTCTATGCACCACCGGGAGAGGAGAGTGAAGGTGAGGGCCAGGGCCTGGGCTGGAAGCAGGGAGGGAATGGGACTTGAGGTGAGGGGAGGGTCACAGGATGTCGAGACCCCAGTGACAGGGCTCTCGGTGACGTCTCCTCCACCACTTCCCTTCTGTCCTCGGCACAGCCTGCGGGAATGTGTCAGGAGGCGCAGAAGATGAGGGCGAGGCCGAGGCTGGCTGGATCGAGGGGGCCGCCATCCTGCTGTCCGTCATCTGTGTGGTGCTGGTCACGGCCTTCAATGACTGGAGCAAGGAGAAGCAGTTCCGAGGCCTGCAGAGCCGGATTGAGCAGGAGCAGAAGTTCACGGTCATCCGGAACGGGCAGCTCCTCCAGGTCCCTGTGGCTGCACTGGTGGTGGGGGACATTGCCCAGGTCAAGTACGGTGAGTGCCCCGGTCTTCACCTACCCTGTCAAGGAGGCTCAGTTCTCATTTCCGGGCAGGGTGGACCAGAGGAGAGCCCCAGCACGGGTTCTCCCCAGTGAAGTGGGTTGGTCGCCTGCAGGAGGCCAGAGGTCGGGGAGGTGGGGGAGCACAGGGCAGGGCAGAACAGGAGAATTTCAGACACAGCAGGCCCCCCAAGAAGCAACTGTCCCCACAGCCTCTACCAAGGGCTTCCCCCATACAAAGGGTACAAATGACCTTGTTCCCTAGGAGGAGGACGACATGGCTAGGTGTGGGTGTTTCCCCCTAGAAGGAGGGGGACTCCCAAGTCCCTTTCCCGGGTGGCCCATGGCACCTGATAGGGCCTCCCCGGTGTAGCCAGGAGGAGGCAGTGGGGAGAAAGGCCTCTGCTTCCCGCTGCTCTAGGAGACCTGCTGCCAGCCGACGGCGTGCTCATCCAGGCCAACGACCTCAAGATCGACGAGAGCTCCCTGACAGGCGAGTCTGACCACGTGCGCAAGTCAGCTGACAAAGACCCCATGCTGCTCTCAGGTGAGGGCTACCCTCCCAGCCAACCTGGTACCAAGGGACATTGGCAGCCATGTGACCCAGCATCCTGTCCAAGCCGCTGGGCTTGGCCTCCACCAGGGAAAATATGCAGTGGGGGTGGTGTTCCCTTTCCAGAAGGTTCCAATGTAGCCCAGTGTTTATCCCTGTTGGAAACGTACTGTGAAACTGGACAGGAAGGCTGGAGGCCCTAAGGGGGCCCTGTGGGTCCCGGGGTCCCCTCCAAGCCAGGGAGGAGGCTTCAGCCTAGTTTTAAGATGGACACAGCCTCTAGAGGCCTGGATGCCGCATCCCTGCTTCCGGGACATCCTGGAAGACAAGCCGTAGTGCTGAATATGGCCCCCACTGGGTGGTGCAAATTCCTGTCTCAGTCTCTGTGTTGCTGTGCCAGGCACTCATGTCATGGAAGGTTCTGGAAGAATGGTGGTGACTGCTGTTGGCGTGAACTCCCAGACAGGCATCATCTTCACACTGCTTGGAGCTGGCGGAGAGGAGGAAGAGAAGAAGGATAAGAAAGGTAGTGCAGCAGTGCCACCAGTCCCCGGCGCTGGTGGGGCCCTCCTGCCACACAGCCCATTTTTCCTTTGTGGGCCCATGCAACTGGGGGCTCGGGGAGAGCCAGCCCAAGTGGGCGGGAGGCCAGGTCCTCTCTTCTGATTCTCCTTAGGGCCTCCTCTTCTGAGGATTTTCCCTGGGAGAGCTGGCAGGCCAAGGGCCCCTCCAGTGCTATGGAAGGAGCTTCCCTGAAACCACTATCCCCAAAGGCTTCGGGACCCCATGCCTACCTGGGCATGAATGGGGTCAGAGGGACAGGGGCTGCCAGGACCCTCGTGCCCTCCCTCAGGGCCCATGCCCAGTAAGGTACCACGGATCCCAGACCTGCATGGGAGGCAGTCAGTGAGGTGGGGGTCAGAGGTCAGAGGAGGCTGGGACAGGTAAGGGCAGAGCCGCCCGTCTGTGGGTGGTGGCACTGCCCTGGGGCTTACAAATCTGCACAAGCCTGTGCCAGAAGGGCCCATTCCTTGCCCCATGGCTGGAGTTGCCACTGTCAGGCCCTGCAGGGAGGCCCTAATGGACAACATCAAATGGCTGCCACGGCCCCTTCTGGTGAGGCTTGCCTTCTGGCCTCTCCTGCAGCCGAAACAGGGTAGGGAGCCACACCGGAGTGGGAAAGCTCTGCTTCCTGCCAGGGGCCTCCAGCCAGGGCCCTGGGGCCAGTGTGTAGGGCACGGGGGCCAGGGTCAGGCAGTCAGGGCCTGGGGGAAAGGTCAGCCCTGAGCCCAGAGCCCCTGCTCTGGCAGCCTTCTGGCAGCCTGGGCCTGGGTCTCCCTGCGCCGGCTCCTCTTGGTGGCACCAAGTCCCATGTCCCTGTAGGGCTCAGTGCAGTGTCCCACCCCAGTGAATGCCCTGGGGGTGCACAGGCAGATAGGCTACCCTGGGCCTCGTCCATTCTGGGCTGGAGTCCCGAGGCCTCTGTCCCGGGAAGCCCAGCTGCCCCTGCCTGGGCTGTGTCCTCATGCCTTGCACACAGGGCCCTCTCCCATGCCCACGGGAACCCATGCTCCTCTGGAGTCTCCGGCCACCTTTCCCAGCCTCTCACCTTTTCTGTCCCTTAAATGAGTGTGTCTTTCCCAACTGTTCCAGGATGCTCCTCTTTGAAATTGACAGGACCATACAGCCCCTCCCAGGCCCCACCTGCCCCCGCTCTCCAGGCCCTCAGGCTGTGCTACTTAGCAGTCAGAGCTAGAGGGCTTCCTGGAGGGAGGGAACCCTGAGGGGGCCCTGGAGGGAGAGCAGCAGCTGGCGAGCTGGAAAAAGGATAACCCGCAAGACCAGGGGGCTCCCTGCTTGCTCTCCCCGTCGCTCCCCTACACCTCTGTTGGCTGGTGCGGCCTGCCAGGCACACACCTAGGATCCTTCCCTCCTACCTGCACCCAACCCCCTGTTTCTTGTCTCTTGACCTTGACTCCCATGCACCTTTCTCCAGGTGTCCTTCCCCTCCTCACCTTCCCCCACTCCTGTGTCTTCCTCTTCCAGCAACAGTAAACCCAGGCACCCCACTGCCTCCCTCCTCCAGAGGCCTTCCAGGGTCTGTGTGCAGGCTGGGTCTATAGTCCATGCTTACTTCGGGCCCCCACGGCCCCAAGGCTCTGCCGTCTCCCCTGCTGTGCTGCGGGGTCATCGCACTGCCATCCTATGTCCATAGGGGTCTCCCCTGCCTGCAAGAAGGCCCTCTGTGCCCCCCGGAACCCTGGGCAGAGAGGGCCCGATCAACGCCCCAGCCCTGCTCTCCTGGGACCCCAGACCCCAACCCCAGCTGCCTGGGAGCCACCTGGCACCATCTGTATCCCTGAATGACCAGTGACATGAGTCATTGCATGGCAGCTGACCCCAGCTACTGTGGTTGCCCACAAGCCCCTCCTGCCCTGGTCGCTTCGATTCTAGAGCTGGGACCAGTGCGGATGTGGCCCCAGGAAGCTGCTATAACTGCAGCTCTCAGAAGGGGTGGCTGTACCCACCAGCTGAGCCCCTGGATCGGGTCTGCTGCGTGCTGGTGCTCAGGCTGGCACTCCTGTGCAGTGGCCCTAGGTTGACCAGTGACCTAAAATCACCTGGCAGAGTCCTAAAGTCTTATTCCTTTGTCCCTTTAAAATGCACACTGGGGCTGGGGGCATTGGCTCACACCTGTAATCCCAACACTTTGAGAGGCCAAGGCAGGAGGATCACTTGAGGTCAGGAGTTCAAGACCAGCCTTGCCAACATGGCGAAACCCCGTCTCTATTAAGAACAGAAAAATTAGCTGGGCGTGGTGGTGTGTACCTGTAATCCCAACTACTTGGGAAGCTGAGACAGGAGGGTCGCTTAAACCTGGGAGGCAGAGGTTGCAGTGAGCCAAGATCGAGCCACTGCACTCCAGCCTGGGTGACAGAGCAAGACTCGTCTCAAACACACACACACACACACATACACACACTCTGAGCTAACTGCTGGCCGTAGCTGCAGGGAAAACTGGTCCCTAGGCCAGGGCAGGGCAGCTGGGTGCTGTCCGCCCGGTTTCCAGGGCTTACGGGCCATCTAAGTGAACCCCTTGAGCTGCTTTGCAGGGAGCAGGTCTCAGCTTCCGGGAACCTCCCACTGCCAGCCATGTGTGACCCAGCGCCCATCCAGGGCTGGCTTTAGGGGTTCACTATAGGTCTGGGCTCAAGGCTCAAAGACCACGGCTCTGGCTCAGGAATGCCGGTGTTCATGGTGACTGTGTGCTTGCTGGGAGGTGGTGACGGGGTGAGCCTGGAGAGGCGGGGCATGGAGAAGGTGCCACAGTGCGCAGCGCTCAGGGCCACCAGCAAGCAGGCCCCTCCTCCCCACCCCCTCTGCTATGTGCCCCCAGGCTGTGCTGTGCATGTGCATGCCACACGGTGTCCTCAAGCCTTCGTGTCTGTCATCCCTCTTCCATTGTAGGCAAGCAGCAGGATGGGGCCATGGAGAGTAGCCAGACCAAAGGTAACGTGCGCCGATGCTCGGGCGCCACTGGCTTGGAGCCCTAGGGGTGGGCTGGTGGAGGGCGTGGTGCAGGGGAAGGGTCACCTGTCTTGGTGGCAGGAGCAGCACTTGGAGACCAGGTGAGTGGGTTGCACAGTCCCGTCCTGATGCAGAGGTAGGAGAGGGCACACCCCTGGGGCTGCTCAGGGCATCCTGGCCACAGACACTGCTGGTGGCTCAGCCCAGCCACCTAGAGGAGATCTTAGCCCATCACAGGTGTAAGGATCACCCGTAAGTGGGCACCCCCGGTCCATTCTGGCCAGATGAGGAAACTGAGGCCCCGAAGAGCTGACTTGCCTCAAGTGCTGGGTACCAGTCAAGGTGTTTCCCAAGCCAGCTTCCTTTCAGCCTAGTCTGTGGACCTGGGAGACAGAGTGGTCCACTGAAGCCCAGAGACCCGACTCTCCTCTCAGCCCCAGACGCCTGGCAGGTGCCGACACCCTGGGGCTGGCCTGCTCCTGGCTGTGAGACACGGGAAGCAGGAGAAGGGGAGTGGGGGAGGCCAGTGTGGCCCGCAGAGGAGAGGAGATGTTGCCCTGTGCAGCAGCCAGCTCTAGGTGCTGGGACTCCACGGGGACAAGGCAGGTCCTGGCCCTCAGGAAGGTCACAGGCAGAGAGACAACAAGGCAACGCCCAGTGTGGAGCTGGGTTTGGGAGGGCACTGGGGGGCAGCCTGATGGCTGAAGCCCTGGGTTGAGAAGGTGGCAGCAGGTAGGGTGCAAAGTTAGAGGGGCCCAGCTGGGTGAGGCCATTGTGTCCTGAAGCCCCTGGGAAGAGGAGCCATGGCAAGTAGCCTTGGACTGCCAGGTGAGCAGGAGTAAGAGGAGGTAGAGCTGATGGCGGTAGTGCCGAGAATCCCAGTGGATGGGGGGGGACCAGAGTAGCGAGGGAGAAAGACGAGTCTGCTGCCCCCAGGTGGCTGCATCGGTCCTGGGGCCGAAGAGGAGGTAGGGTGGCCAGGATTACTCTGGGCCACGGAGTGGATGCAGCCGGAGCTTGGTGGGGAGGGAGATGAGGAAGTGACAGAGGCAGAGGAGTGGGGAGAGGAGGGAGCCAGAGCGGAGGACACACCGCCACCATGTCGAGGGCAGCGCGGATGAGGAGCACAGGACCCACAGGGAAGGAGGGAAAGGAGCCATCTGCTCCAGGGAGAGGTGGGGAGGGTGCTGGAGGGACAGATGGAGCCCGAGCGGGTGCAGGGCTGGCTGGTGGGAGGACAGCGCACGGGGTTCCTGGGCCTCCCTGAGGGAGGTGGGAGGTGACTCGGACACCAGTAGGCAGATGAGTCAGCTCAGGGTTCTGGAACATTCCATGGGCCACAGCCCTCTGCTCTCAGGTATTATTTGGGGCATTCCAGGACCGGTCACCCTGTCTGTGTGCCCGAATTGTTTGTGCTGTGTCTGTCCTCCCTTCTCCCGAGAGAACCATCTCTGTCCCACCTAGAACAGTGCTGGAGCCACCCCACCCACGCCGAGAGGGCCTGGGCTTAGGAGGCAGGAGAAAGGAAGTGGGTAAACTCGGCAATAAGAAAGTGCCACTGAATCCTGCATCCTCTCTGTGGTGTGGAATGTCTTTCCCCATGAAAGTCCCTTGTAACCCCTTCTCCCCAGCCAGGCTCTAACCTTGGCGATGGGGTTCCTCTGTGTGCAGCTAAGAAGCAGGATGGGGCAGTGGCCATGGAAATGCAACCCCTGAAGAGTGCGGAGGGTGGGGAAATGGAGGAGCGGGAGAAGAAGAAAGCCAGCGCACCCAAGAAAGAGAAGTCTGTCCTTCAGGGGAAGCTCACGAAGCTAGCTGTGCAGATCGGGAAAGCAGGTAGGGACGGCAAGAGGTGCTGGGCCCAGGCCAGCAACTGGACATGGAAAGATGCTGGGCTCCTGGAGATGAGCCCAGGCTGTGCAGAGTGAGGTGGAAGGGATGTGGCAGGCGATGTGTGAACCAGGCAGCCAGGAGCACCGGCCAGGGCCAGCAATGGCCATCAGAGCCTGGCACAGCCCTTCCCTAGCGAGCATAAATCCCAGACCCTTGACCAAAGCCCTGGGTCACACACCGAGCCACTGCCCATGAGGTGCCCCCACCCAGGCTCCAGGCTCTGCCCCTGGCACACTCAAAAGGCAGCTGGGGGCATGTGGGGCTGGTACTCTGACTTTTGGGGGTTAGTGGGGGATAGAAGCTTGCTGGCCCTCCCCAGCAGTGCCTCTGATACCATCAGGGCACAAACTCCACTCCCCTGCCCCAGCAGGACTCCAGAAGAGGCCACACAGAGCCCCCATGCAAGCAGCCCCCACTCACCTGCTGAGCCAAGCCGGGGCTGTTTATCCCAGAATGCAAGACAAATCCACAAGCCCCTCGCAAAGGCCTCCGAGACCTCTTCTTCCCTCTTCCTGTCTCCCTCCCTCCCTCACCCCTGGCAACCACTTTTCTGTCCTCCCCTGGCTGTGGCAGGGCTGGTGATGTCCGCCATCACTGTCATCATCCTGGTCCTCCACTTTGTGATCGAGACGTTTGTTGTGGAAGGCCGGACATGGCTGGCAGAGTGCACGCCGGTCTATGTGCAGTACTTTGTGAAGTTCTTCATCATCGGTGTCACTGTGCTGGTTGTGGCTGTCCCAGAGGGCCTGCCTCTTGCTGTCACCATCTCCTTAGCTTACTCTGTCAAGGTAATCATAAAACTTACAGTTGATACCGTTTACAGAAGCGGAAACTTGGGCACCTTGGCCGCAGTATAAACCAGGGGAAGTTTGGGATGGCTCAAGGGAGGAAGGGAGGTGCCGGGCAGGGACCCAGTAGGCAGCTCTCCCGATCCATCAGTTCAGGTTCCTGGGCACGAAATGTACCAGAAAGCAGGCAGTGGGGTTCCCCAGGGGTTCAGTATCTGCACAATGTGGGCAGGGGGATGGAGGTGCTGTCTGCAGATGCCAAGCGGGGAGGCGGGGGTCAGGAGAGGGCCCAGGACAATGGGAGGCAGTGGGAGGAGGGTGGGGGAGCCAGGGCTGGGGTGGTGAGGTGGGAGAGCCGTAGGGGTGGTGGGTAACTGAGAGGGGGCCCGGGCAGGGGAGGCCCTGGGTGCACATCCCGCCCCCACCATTGGATGAGGTTCCTGATGCCTTAGAGCCTTGCTGTTGGCTCAGGGCTGACCAAGATCCCCATTGGGTTTAGTGCCACACGTGGAGCTGGCTGAGCAGAACAGAGTCACGTGATTTTTGTGTTGACATCTCTCACTCCCCCACCCCAACAAGCACCTGGGCCAAATGACCCCGCCCCCACCCTTTGCAGAAAATGATGAAAGACAACAACCTGGTGCGCCACCTGGATGCCTGTGAGACCATGGGCAATGCCACGGCCATCTGTTCCGACAAGACGGGCACGCTCACCACCAACCGCATGACCGTGGTCCAGTCCTACCTAGGGGACACCCACTACAAAGAGATTCCGGCCCCCAGCGCCCTGACCCCTAAGATCCTTGACCTCTTGGTCCATGCCATCTCCATCAACAGTGCCTATACCACCAAAATACTAGTGAGCTGGGGCAGGAGCGGGTGGGCAGGGCCGGGGTGGGAGCAGGGGAGGGCCCAGCCGGGGTGCCGGGGGAACTGTTGTGACGCACTGATTAGGCCCCCCTCGAGAGCTTTTGCTTAGAGCCACAGTGGTCTCTGGGGTGCTGCTAACCCTCCTGTCCATCCTCACAGGTGGCTCTGGCTGTTGGGCAGGGCCTGCCAGTTCTGAAAGGCCCTTGCAAGTCCAGTGAATGCTGGGAAACTGCCTTAGCTAAGGCACGGCCCTTGCAGTCCTCTAGGGAGACCTTCCTCCACTCCCTGCCTCCCACAGCCTGACAATGTGCTGATCACACAGGGGCAGAGCTGGAGCCCCAGGGACGACATGGAGGGTGGTCTCAGGTCCCTGGTGCCATGCTAGCCCTACTCATCTTGCAGCCTCCTGAGAAGGAAGGCGCCCTCCCACGCCAGGTGGGGAATAAGACGGAGTGCGCCCTGCTGGGCTTCGTCCTGGACCTGAAGCAGGACTTCCAGCCTGTGCGGGAGCAGATCCCGGAAGACAAACTTTACAAAGTGTACACCTTCAACTCAGTCCGCAAGTCTATGAGCACAGTCATCCGCATGCCTGACGGCGGCTTCCGCCTCTTCAGCAAGGGGGCCTCGGAGATCCTGCTGAAAAAGTGAGTGGGCAGCAGGGGGGCACCCGGCTATGCACGCAGTCTCTGTTTCTATTCTGGCCAAAGAGGGCAAACAGAAAATTCGCCATTTCAAGCACTTTACAGTGGACACTTGAATGCACATTCACAATATCATGCAACCATCACCACAATCCAGTTCCAAAACACTTCCATCGCCCCCGAAAGAACCTCCAGAGCCATGAGCAGCCTCTCTCCACGCCCCTGCCCAGCCCCGGTACCCATTCATCTGCTTCGTGTCTCTATGGATTTGCCTTTCTGGATATTTCCTGTCAAGCGACTCCTACTCTGTGCGGCCTTTTGTGTCTGGCTTCTTCCCTTAGGGTAAAGTTTTTAAGTTTCACCCAAGTAACAGATTTCCTCTTTTTTTTTTTTTTTTTTTTTTGCTCAAGCCATCCTCCCACCTCAGTCTCCCGAGTAGCTGGGATTGTATATGCGCACCACCATGCCCAGCAAATTTTTAAATCATTTGTACAGATAGGGTCTCATCATGTTGTCCAGGCTGGTCTTGAAGTCTTGGGCTCAAGTGGTCCGCCCGCCCCAGCCTTCCTAAGCGGTAGCATTGCAGGCATGAGCCACCACCCCAGCCGGGACCTGCTTTCTGTTTAAGGTTAATACCCCATTGCATGGTAAAGCACATTTGGTAGGTCCATTCATCTGTCTACCTGCCCGTGAGTTGTTTCCACCTTTTGGCTGTAGTGAGTCACGCTGCTGTGAACATTCATGTACAAGTTTTTGTGTGAACCCATGTTTTCCATTCTTTTGGATGGATGTCTAGGAGAGGAATGGCTGGGTCATGGTGTGTAACTTTTTGAGGAACCACCAAACTGTTTTCCACAGGGGCAGAACCATTTCATATTCCTACCGCTGACACACGAGGGTCCCACCTTCTCCCCATCTTCAACAGCACTTATTTTCTGGTGTGACAATGCTGGTGGGGCCATCCTCGTGGCCGTGAGGAGGTATCTGCTTCCATGATGACTAATGACGCTGAGCCTCTTTTCATGTGCTGAGTGGCCATTTGCCTGTCTTCCCTGGGAAATGCCTGTCCCACGCCCTTGCTTATTGCACAGTGGGATTGTTTGTGTTTTTATCATTGGGTTGTAAGGTTCTTCATGTATTCTGGATCCTAGATCTTTATCAGCTATGCAGTTTCTACACGTTCTGTCCCATTCTGAGGCCTGTCTTCACTGTCTCCAGTAAAGATGCGCAAATGTTTTACATTGTGATGAAGTCCAGTTGCTCTGTTTTCTTGTTGTTGCTCACATGGGGCTTCTTTTAGAGATGATGGAAATTTTCTGGAATTGGAGACATGATGGTTGTGCAAGTCTGTGACTAAAAACCACTGAATTATCTACTTTAAATGGCTGGACTGCATGTTTTGTGAATTATATCCCAATAAAGCTGTTAGAACAAAGGGAGGGAGAGTGCACAGCTTCACCTCCAGGTGCCCCGGCTTCCCCACGCCCACTCTGCCTTCCTGGACTCCACACCCTTGGCCTTGGCCTCTCTGTCCCCCACCCACCTGGCTCCTCATGGCTGTCCTCCCAGGGCCCTCAGGACAGGGTCCTCTGCAGGACATCCAGGGCTCCCCAAAGGCCCAGGGTCACCCTTTTTCCTGCTTTCAGCAGACTGGACCGACAAGTGCACCCTGCCTGGCCTCCCCACCCACAGCACTCTCCCCAGAGCTCTGCCAGGCACAGTGTTCCCCACCAGGGCCAGGGCCCCTTCTCCCCAGAGCCGTCCCTGCTGCTGCGGGGGCCTCAGCCCTCTTTCGTGCTTCTCCTTTGGCGGGCATGGGGATTCACAGAGGGACTGTCAATAAAAGGCCTGGCCCAGCTTCCCTCTGCTGGCTGTGTGTACGTGAGCAAGTTACTGCCCCGTACTCCCATGCCTGTCTCCCCTGTGGCATGGAGATCACAGGATGCTTATCTCTGGGAAGGGGTGTGAGAATTCCATGGGTGAATCCACATCCGTAGGAGGCCCTCCATCTGCACAGCTTCTGTTAGAATCATTTCCCTCGTCACCCGCGTTCCATACAGTGGCAGCACCTGGCACTCACAGCCCCACTGGCTTCTTCCACCGCGCCCACCTCTGTGGCCCTCAGCTCCTTTGCTCCCTCCTCTGCCCGCCTGAATCCTCACAGTCCTATCCCTTTTGAGAAGCTCCTGGAGTCATGAGCGCTCTAATGAGACTTTGGCTGCTTGGACTTGGTGATAGCTTGTCCACTGAGTTCAGTTTTTGCCCATGGTCCATGCCCTTGCCCCATGGAGTCTGTGGTGGCACTGCCGTGAGCCACGTGCCCCTGCCCACCTCCCGGTCTCTCAGCCTGCAGCAGTTCATGAGTGTCCGGGGGCTTCAAGCAGCAGAAATGGATTCTGCCCCAGTTCTGGAGGCCAGAAGTCCAAAAGCAGGGTGTGGGCAGGGCCATAGCACCTCCAGAGCGCCTCCTCCAGCTTCCAGTGCTGGCCGCCAGTCCTCATGCTCCTCAGCTTTTGGCTGCCCCTCTCCAGTCTCTGCGTATGGCCACACGGCCTTCTCCCTGTGTGTCTGTGTTCTCACATGGGGCTGTCCTCTCTGATAGGACCCCAGTCCTGGGCTAAGCCCCCAATCCAGTGTGACCAGCACTGTTTCCTGTTGTTCTCTCCCCACCCCCACCTTGTCTCTGCCCACCCCCTGCCTAGGTGCACCAACATCTTAAACAGCAATGGTGAACCCCGCGCCTTTCGGCCTCGGGACCGGGACGACGTGGTGAGGAAGATCATCGAGCCGATGGCTTGTGACGGTCTTCGCACCATCTGCATTGCGCACCGGGACTTCCCTGCAGGCCAGGAACCCGACTGGGACAATGAGAATGAGGTCGTGGGTGACCTCACCTGTATAGCTGTCGTGGGCATTGAGGACCCTGTGCGGCCCGAGGTAGCCACCGCCTTCTCTGTGAGCTGCCCTGGTAACTGTGCCCTCTGCCCAAGCTTGTCCGGACTGCTAGGGGTGGCCTTTCTTCACACATAGCCGCTGTGGTCCCTCCGCAGTACACTTGCGCCCCGTCTTGGGTGCTCTCACCCTGGCATCCGCACAGGTCCTGGGTGGTCCAGCTCAGGCTCTACCTTCTTCCAGCTGAGAGGGTGGCAGTGGCAGAGAGACCCTCAACATGTGAGATCTGGTCCCCCCAGGATGGATGAACTGGAGGTAGAGCTGAAGCCTGAGGGACACAGGTTTGGGGGACAGGATGGCCATTTATTAGTTGAGGGTTTGGCTGGGGCCACTTGAAAGGCAGAACGTCCCATAAAGAGCTCATGGCAAAGGTCTTGGTGGGAGAGGGAGCCCAGAAGCGTATCTCCATATGAACGATGCCACCAGGAGAGTGCAGACAAGGGGGGCCTCAAGAGTCACGTCGCAGATGCAACAGCAGAGTGAAGGAGCACAGGTCAGGCTGGCCACGGCTTTGACGCTGCAGAGTCACTTTGCTGTTGAAAGATGGCAGAGCCTGGAGAGCGTGGAGGATAGCAGGCCCCAGAGGGAGAGTGCGAGGCATGGAGGTACCCCTCTGTCTCCCCAGGGCCTCTGCATGGCACCCGCCTGTGTCAGAAGCAGGGCCACTTTGATCCTGCTGATGAGCCTGAGAACTTGTATTTCAGGAGCCGCCCTGGGGCATGCAGGTGCAACACCGGAGGTGAAGCTTCGGGACGCTCCTTCAGGAGACAGGGATTCATGTACTGGATCACATAGCAAAGACACTCAATTCAAAGATAGTGCATCTAAATGCCACCATGGGTCACTGTCAACAGAGCAGCCTTGCGTCCCGAGAACGTCTTCACAACATCTGGAGAGGGAGCACCTTAAGCCTGCCCTGGTGGAAATGGGTGGTAGCAGAGGACAGGGACAGAAGTCCAGCCAAGGAAATGGGCCCTGCAAAGTCAGGCTGGGGCACGAGTCCTGGGCCCCGCTGGGCCTGGGAGAGCAAAAGGAGAGGGTGCCGATGCAGTGACACAAGGCCACGCCTGGGGAAAGACTTAGAGGCCTCTCCCTTCAGGAGCCATTGAGTGCCTCTGTTGGGCCAGGGAGAAACTGACGCACAGAGCAGAAGAGTCTTGCCAGAGGGGGCTAAGGAGCAAGGACAGCTCCTTTCTGGCTTGAGAGTGGTTGAGAGAGAGTCCAAGTGGCAGACCACAGTGACAGGGCCAGGCTGAGGATGTGGGGAAGACCCCCACAAAGACTGGCCCACCCGGTGGTGGCTGAGGAGGGTTCACAGAGGGTCCAGCAAAGTCCTGGGTACCAACAACAGGCAGGAGGGCACAGGGGCATCACTGAAACCTGCCAGGGTGCTTGGAGGTGCAGCAGGGCTGCAGCCAGAAGAGGGCCCTCGGGGCTGGGCCCCGGAGGGCCACAGGAAGCCCGCAGCTGGGGAGGTAATGATGCCGGCGCTGGGCCGGCTGGGGACACTGGCAACTTCTCCAGACACCTGGCTGGCTGCTGTGCTGTGGGGCCTTGGGAAGAAGGCAGAGAGCAGGGCTGAGCAGGCGAGGAAGCACAGCTTGGCGTGGCCCTTTGGGGCCATGGGGAAGGAACAGGGCTGCACACATCCGGCCTGAGGAGACGACGGGCCTGGATTCACAGCAGCAGGTTTCCAGGCTCGTCACGGCCACTTGGTGGCAGTAGAGGGGTGACTTCCAGACGGTTCGGGACAGGAATTCACTCGCCCAGTGGAGCGTTGTCTTCCTGTGGCTCATGATCTTCTTATCCACCACCCCAAGATCCTCAGAGAGTAGAAAGCGTCCCCGAGGCTGGCAGCAAGGGACTCACCCCAGGGCTCGTCGTTCCGGGCCACCTGGTGGTATTTGCGGCAGGGATCATTGGATCAGCCTGCCACAGCCTGAAGTAGGGCCCCCAGCTCTCACCCTGGCAGAGGTCACAGCCCCCTGCCCATGGCCTCAAGGGCCACCAGCATGTGGGGACTCCCAGGTCCATGTCCTTCCCTGCCCCTGGCTCCCGTTCCTGTGTGTCTACCCCACCTGCCCCGGGCTCCCTCAGCCTGGGGGCTTGGCCACACCTGGGACACTCGCCCACTCTCAGGCTCCCTCCCCGTCGGGCTCAGCGACTGTCCCCCCAGCGCTTCTGCACTCACCCAATGGTGTTCACAAGGCCCACTGCCTAGGCCTGACCTCCTCATTCAAGTTCCCAAACTCTGAACCTGGCTTCCCTGTCCCCCCACCTCAGTGGCATCAGCTGCCTGACCCTGTCTCTCTGTCCCCAAGCTTGAAGAGCCACATACCTCTTCATTTGGGAACTGTCTTCCCTGTCCCTCCACCACTGGGACAATGCCACCACCTCCCAGCCGGTCTCCTGGCTTCCTGCTCTCAACCCTTTGCAGGCTGTTCGTCTTCCACTCAGCACTGGGGAACCTCTTTCTCTTTCTGTTTTTCCCGACTGTAACAACGTTTGAACTTGGTGCAGAAGTGATGCGCATTCAGCAGAAACTTTACTTCGAGTTCCCATACACTTTCAGCACAGTCCTCAGTGACTTACATGAGACAACCAACACCGTATTCCAGATTAGGCTTTGTGTTCAATGCTTTCACGCAACTGTAGGCTAACATTAGCGTTCTGTGCACGTGTAAGGCAGGCTGGGCTAAGCTATGTCTAGCAGCTTAGGTGTATTAGATGCATCTTTGACTTATGGTATTTTCAACGTATCGTGGGTTTATCGGGACCTAATCCCATTGTAAACTGAGGAGCATGTGCGTTTGAAAAATGAAATGTGTGCTACACAACCAAGGCCATGTTTGGCTTCCCCTGGGGTGGAGTGAGATGCATTATGCTACAAAACCTACAACTCTAGGAAAAACATTAACTCCTGAGAAAAATGTCTTAGGTTTTATATTGGTTTTAAAAAAAAAATAAAAAAAGCTACAGAGGCAAGTGAGGAGGGAGTCCAGGTGCCCACCCTGGTCACAGTGGGCCCTTCTGGCCACCTGGGAGCCCTGGAGGTGGCTGAGGATGCAAGGCCCTCCTCCTTCTTCCTTAGGGCTCACATGGCCCCTGTCAGCCTGTCCATAACCCAGGCTGATCCCAGATCAGCAGCCCTGGGTCTGTTTTCCAGCTGGAAAATGAGGTTGACAGAGCTGGGTGATTTCTATGGTCACCCAGGTGACCCTTCCAGATGTGAATCTGATGGTGCCCCAGGGCCTGGGTCTGTGTCATCACTGGTCCCCAGGGCCTGGCATGGTGAAGGAGGGAGGCACCCACTCATTGTAGTTTGGCTGGGGCAAGACGGCCCCACCACCCTCTGGGCCTCCTCTGGGCCTCCTCTGGGCCCATGCCTCCACAGGGACCCTGCATGGGGACCCATGGTTTGGCTTTACTGTCACCTCTGCCGGACCTTGCCTCTGCCGGACCTTGCAGGCCTGCAGATCTGATAGAGGAAGGGCTACTGGCTCGACACAAAAGATGTCTTGCCTCAATGGCCCCACCCACCTCTCTTGTCTCTTCCAGGTCCCTGAAGCTATCCGAAAATGCCAGCGTGCCGGTATCACAGTCCGCATGGTGACTGGGGACAACATCAACACGGCCCGGGCCATCGCAGCCAAATGTGGCATCATCCAGCCTGGAGAGGACTTCCTGTGCCTGGAAGGGAAAGAGTTCAACCGGCGGATCCGCAACGAGAAAGGCGAGGTAGCACCCAGCTGTCTGCCGCCCCCGACCCTTCTCCTCCCTGCCCCCGCGTGCCCGCCCTAGCTCTGCAGCGTCCTGTGCTTCCCCTCCCCAGATAGAACAGGAGCGGCTGGACAAGGTGTGGCCCAAGCTGAGGGTGCTGGCCCGGTCGTCTCCCACCGACAAGCACACTCTGGTCAAAGGTAGCCGAGCTCCCACACCTTCCTGGGGTGGTTGGCCTGAGGGTGTCTGCTCCCAAGCAGGTCCCCAGGGCCTGCCTAAGAAGCCTGGACCATTTGTCCCATTAACCGAGAGCAGCAGGGCTGGGGCCCATGAGGGAACCGGGGTTCAGGGAGGGCCAGTGACTCACTCCAAGTCACACAGACTTTGTCTAGAAGCAATGGTTCTAGAGCCAGGGACCCGGGATCATGTCCCCAGGCCTTAACCAGACAGCCCCCAGTCCCCATACCCCCACCCCGGCCCTGTCACTCAGTGAGACTTGGCTGCTTATTTGGGGATAGGAGATGGGCCACGTGATAGGGAGTCAGCACATGTGCAATCCTGAAGGGTTTTCACGGCCAACCTGCCCCCACAGCTCCCTGGGCAGGGCTTCACAGGGATGTGTTGACAGATGGGCCCAGCCCTGCCCTGCCACGATCTGTCTTCCAGGGATTATCGACAGCACCAGTGGCGAGCAGCGGCAGGTGGTGGCCGTGACGGGGGATGGCACCAACGATGGGCCAGCCCTCAAGAAGGCGGACGTGGGCTTTGCCATGGTAAGCCACCCAGTTGGCATCCCAACTCACCACAGCAGATGGGGCCTGTGTGTGTCCCATATACATTAGCTTTATACCAGGAAGTAGGAGCCAGTGTTGGGGCAGGTTACAGAGTGCCTGAAGGTTCTTTCTCTCACATCCTGGCCACTTGGGCCTGCGTGGGCTCTGCCAGTCAGGGAACACATGTTTAAAGGCGTCTGTTGTGATTCCCAAGGTGATGGCCCTAGACGAGATGTACTGTGGAGAGGAAGGGGAGTGGGGGCGGGGGCTCATCACTGATGGAGTTGCCCACCCCCAGTCCTCTCTAAATGGACTCTCAGCCCCAGATGAGGTGAGCAGGGTCCCCAGATGTGCTCTTCCTCTGTACTTCCTTCCTGTTGCTCACCCACTGAGCAGGGGGGCCCTGCAGATGCCACCCACGTGGCTGCTTGCAGACCCACAAGAGGCTGGGCTCAGCCACTGAAGGCAGCAATCTGGAGAGCCCCTCTTACTGCCCTACCAAAAAAGGAGTGCCACCTGGGGAACCCAGCCCACTCCTTCCCAGCACCTGTAGCCCACAGGGGAGCTCCAGCCCAGGCTTCACGAGATAGTGGCTCTCATGGGCCAGACTTGGGGCAGAGGAGAGGGCTGAGCAGCTTGGCACGGCTGCAACTGTACCTGCCCAGGGTGTCCCCTGCAGGACTTTCCAGCGTGCCTTACACAGCAAGCCTCTCTGGAGTGCTAAGAACAGACCAGGCTGGTTGGTGGCCTTTATGTGTAAAGCCGTGTTGATGCCATGTCATCAGTACCCTCTGTGTTTATGAGGAAAGCACCCCTCACCATGACATGTGACAACTTCCTGTGTGTAGTATAAGAATGTGTGAGATAAAAATCAGTCCTGTTCTCGGCTTTGCAGGGGTAAGGGGTGGGGTGTTATTCAGAAGGGGAGGGCAGGGAGCCAGCCCAGGTGGGCCAGGTGATCCAGGGGGGCTGGGGAAAGGACCCACCAAATACTCTGTGTGTGAGTGTGTGTGTCACCCGTCAGGGCATCGCAGGGACCGACGTGGCCAAGGAGGCCTCTGACATCATCCTGACCGATGACAACTTCACCAGCATCGTCAAGGCAGTCATGTGGGGCCGTAACGTCTATGACAGCATCTCCAAGTTCCTGCAGTTCCAACTGACAGTCAACGTGGTGGCCGTGATCGTGGCCTTCACAGGCGCCTGCATTACTCAGGTAGGCACTGAGGGCTGCCATGGCCCAGCGAGGACACCTGGGCTCAGGCCTGAGGGCCAGATTATAAGAGTGAGGGTTTTGTTTTCTTTGCTCCAGATTATTTTAATTGAGATCAAATTCACATGCCAAAAATTCACCACTTTTGAGTACACAATTCAACACTCGAATTTTGAGGACATTCACCATTGCCTCTATCTAGCTCCAGAAGACTGTCATCATCTTCAAAAGAAACCCTGTGCTCCTGAGCAGTCACTTCCGCATTGCTCCCTCAAACATCCCAGCTCTCGGCCACCACTCACGGGCTTCCCGGGTCTATGGACTTGCCTGTTCCAGACTTTTCATTCCAATGCGATCAGATAATATGTGGCCTCATGTCTGTCACAGTGTGTCTGTCCTTATGGACACGTGGCTCGTTCCCACTTGTTAGCGCTTGTGAACGGTGCTGCCAGGAACATCTGTGTATGAGTTTCTGTGTGGGCTATGTGTCCTATGAGAATGCTTTCTCAATAGTCCCATTTTCCCTACGGGTGAGTGTCCAGATTTTCTTTGCTGCCCCCTCTTAGAAAGGGGGTCCAAAAAATACCTGTTTCTTGCTGACAGGGATTTGAAATGCCTGCTGATCAGCTTGGTCTTTTCAAATATTTTTTTTAACGGAGATAAAAATCACATAACAAACTTCACCAGAACCATTTTAACCTTTTGAAACTCCATAACTAGAGGTTTATCTCCCTCCACAATGTCGCAACCATCGCCACTGCCTTCCCAGAACACTCTCTTCACCCCAAAATGATACCCTGTCCCCATGAGCAGTCACTCTCTACTCCCCGTACCCCAGCCCCTGACACCCACTCATCTGCTTTCTCTCTCTGTGGATTTGTCAGTTCTGGAAGTTTCCTATGAATGGAATCAGACAGTACGTGGCCTTGTGTGTCTGGCTTCTGTGAGGCTGATTTTTAACCAACAACTCAGAGGAGCTGAGAAGGAAGGTCCAGCTCAGAGTTTCTGCCTCCTCCTCCTCCTGGGGTGCAGGAGACAAGGAGAGCAGCCCTCACTCTGTTGCCCCAAATGGCAGACCCCATCGTCAGGCTGTTTTGTGGTCTGGGGTTTTTCACCTTCTGCGAGGGATTTGGAGCACACCTTCTAGATCACTGCCACCAGGTGAGAGAAGGGAGGCGGGCATGTGACAGCCCAGAGAAAACACCCCGCTAGCCTAAAGTCGATGTAGGGATGGAGATATCTGTTTTCATGGGCGTGAAATCCCAGTGATATGGATCCCACGAGGCGTGACTGGGTTTCCACCCCCGGCCTTCCCGGGCGGGCGGCCCACGGAAAGGTGAATGCCTCCTCTCCGTAGGACTCTCCTCTCAAAGCCGTGCAGATGTTGTGGGTGAACTTGATCATGGACACCTTTGCCTCTCTGGCCCTGGCGACGGAGCCTCCCACAGAATCGCTGCTGCTTCGAAAGCCGTATGGCCGCGACAAGCCCCTCATCTCCCGCACCATGATGAAGAATATCCTGGGCCACGCTGTGTACCAGCTCGCCATCATCTTCACCCTGCTTTTTGTCGGTAGGCTGGCTAGGGGCACACAGGAGGCCTTCGGGACGCTATTGCCAGCACCTCGGGCTCAGATTCTGTTTGGTACCCCTCCGCCTGTGTCCTCGGGCCCCGTATGGGGTGGGACCATGCAGTTCTTGACTGGACAGCACCCAGGGGAAGGAGCAGATGGGCCAGGCCAGCAACCCTCCAGCGAGGCCTGCTGGGTGCCTGCAGCTCTTTCTCAGCCTCTCCTCCCAGGCCCCTGAGCAGCTGAGAAACAGCTCGTGTCTTGACATCCTGCCCCCAGCGTCTACCTAGCCCCAGAGTGGCCACAGTAACCCTAGGAACAGAACAGCCCACAGTTACCCCGTGACGATTGCTCCCACGGAGTGACAGGGGTGCTGTGCTGGAAGCTGTGGGACAAGGGGGACCATGAGAGAGAGGGGGAGGAGGAGGGCATCTGAGGAAAGCCAGCATTAAGAGCATCCCTTCTTAACCTCTTCCTTCTGCCCTCAGGCTCAGGGACAGCACCCCTGGGTCTGTCCTTGGCCTGACAGGGTCTCAGGACTCTGGTCGGTTGAGCCTGTGGTCTGGCTGCCTTGGGCCTTGGCTGTGAGCTGGAATTGGCTGTCCCCTGGGACAAGAGACCCCTCTCGGGAGCAACAACTCTGTTCTCGCTCCTGAGTGATGCATCACGCACTGAGATGGCTATGCCTGAGTGGGGAATGCTGCCCAGCACCCGTGGGGGCTGCTCCCTCATACATGCGCCCCACCTTCCAGGAGAGCTCTTCTTCGACATTGACAGCGGGAGGAACGCGCCCCTGCACTCGCCCCCCTCAGAGCACTACACCATCATCTTCAACACCTTCGTCATGATGCAGCTCTTCAACGAGATCAACGCCCGCAAGATCCACGGCGAGAGGAACGTCTTCGACGGCATCTTCAGCAACCCCATCTTCTGCACCATCGTCCTGGGCACTTTTGGGATCCAGGTAGGGGCCCCACATCTGCCCTAGTACTGGCCTCCCCACCTCCACTCCCAGAGGAAGCCCCACCGCATCCGGATTTCCTGTAGCCCCCGGTCCTCTCTGCATGGCGGAGCGGGCCTTCTTCATCTTCCAAGCATCACTGGCCTTGCCCTGGGTTAGCCCGCTGGTTTCCAAAAGGGTTGCATGAGCCTTCATCAGAACTAACTTTTCTCACAGGTGCTGGAAGGAGTCCTCCCTGGCCCCCTCTATTCCCATTCCTAGGTCTGCCATTCCCATTCCTAGAACTTAATTCCTTGGCACGAGGCTGCCATAGCTCCAGAAGGTTCTTTTGCTGATGCCCTCTGTGATCAGTGCTGACACACTAACCTCTGCTTCCCACAGGGCTGTGGACAGGCTGGTCAGCCCCACTGTCTATTTCTAGAAAAACTGAGGTATAGTAAGGCCAATAGGCCAGGAGACAGTTGCCATTGAAAGACAGTTTATGACTCACAGATCCCTAGAGGAGGGGACATGCCACACCACAGGGATCCACGTGGGAGAGCGCCAGGCAGGAGCCAGGGTGTGGGAGCTGTGGACAAGAACCTGTGCTGTGGTTCCCTCGGGGAGGAGCGGGTGACGCAGGGTGGCTGGTAGGCTCAGGACTGGCTAGGTTGTATCATTGCAGCAGTTCTAGGGCGTGGGGGCACTCCTCGTTGTCTGGTACCTGTCCCTGGGTACTGAGGGCAGGAAGATAGTGGCCCGGACTGCGAGTGTCCAACAGAGGACAGGGAGTTTGCATCTGGAAAGCTTGGCCCTGGGAATTGGATGCCTCCCAAGGAGGCAGGAGGCCAAGGCAGGGTGACCCCAGCAGGTTCTAGGGTCCCCCAGAATGAGGCATGTCCGGTGTGCCCGCAGGCCTGGTGTCACAGCCTCTGGTTCACTGAAAACAGGAGCATGGTCAATGGAAGTGAGCCCTGCCCCGAGGCTGGAGTCAATAGGTGCCTCTGTCACAGCACCCTCTCGCAGGGAGCAGCCTGTGTGCCTGGGGGAACTGACCAGGGTGGCTGGGCCTTCAAGGCACTGGAGGACAAGAGTGGCTGGGGAGCTGCGGCTGGACCTGCCTCTCTCTCTGTCACCTGCCCTCTGCAGATTGTTATCGTCCAGTTTGGCGGGAAGCCCTTCAGCTGCTCCCCGCTGTCCACGGAACAGTGGCTCTGGTGCCTGTTTGTTGGTGTTGGGGAGCTGGTCTGGGGACAGGTGAGTGACAGCCCTGCCCATCTTTACAGACTGCCCTGCAGACAGCTTCTGTGATAGCCCCACTGCCCTAACCCTGCTCCAGAGCCTTGGGGTCCACACTCCAGGAAGCATACTGTGTCCTCAGGCCTCTGACACACCAGGATCCAGGGACAGGCCACAAGGGATGGTGTCAGCAAAAGAATGCAAAGAAACATGGCCAGGATGTGACATGGCCCAGGAAAACTGTCCATAGCTGCCCTTTCCATGACAAGAGTCAAAAATTGTCCCTTCAAACTGGGTGGGTAGCTTGGGTAATCCCCACATATTTCAAATCAATCAAACGGCACCCTGGTCAATAATCCATGGGGTAAAGAGAAAGTCTGAAAAGAAAGTCTCCAGAGAAATTAGAAAATATTTTGGCCTACTGGAAAGGACAGCAATCCCCACACCCAGCTCTGTGGGCTGCAGCTGAAGCCGCACACCGGGAGTTTCTGGGATCCCACAGTTAGATCAGGAAGAAACAGCCTGGGTGTTTAGGACCCACTTACTCCGTCTTCATCAGCTCCGACTGCCATGGCAAAATACCATAGACTGGGAGCCTTGGACAACAGACACTTACTTTCGCAAAGTCCCGGAGGCTGGACATCTGAGACCAGGGAGCCAGCGGGCTGGTTCCTGATGAGGGCTCCTTCCTGGCTGGCAGACAGCCGCCTCCTCCATCTGTGCTCACATGGTGGAGAGGGGGAGCAGGGTCTGTGGTGTCTCCTTTCTTAGGAACACTAATCTAGTAGGATCAGGGCCCCACCTTGGTGACCTTAATGAACCTTGATCACCTCCTTACTCCAAATCCAGCCACACTGACCGCTAGGACTTCAACACATGAACTGGGGAGCACATTCTGGCTTTTGTTTCTTTTTCTTTGTCTTTTTTCTTGTTTTTTTCTGAGACAGGGTCTTGTTCTGTTGCCCAGGGTGGCTATTGTAGCCTCAAACTCCCAGGACCAAGTGACCCTCCTATCTCGGCCTCCCACATGCCACCACAAAATACAAAAATTAGCCTGCCACGTTCCACCACACCAGACTCAGTTTTGTATTTTTTGTAGAGACAGGGTTTTGCCACGTTGCCCTTGAACTCCTGACCTCAAGTGATCTGCCCGCCTCAGCCTCCCAAAGTGCTGGGATTATAGGCGGGAGCCACCGTGCTCGGCCTGGCTTTTGTTTTCGATCTGCTGGTTCTCTGTGCTGGCCACGGGGGCTGCTGCAGCTGCTATAGATGCCAGCCTTCTTGCTGACCCCAGCATTAGTGCCCTCGGAGACAGTCCACCCAATTCCTCTGCCTCATTTAAGAATTCTCCTTTTCCTCTGCTACTGCACCTCGCCTCCCAATCACACTCGAACCTGGTCTCTCCATGGAGTCCCTTCACTTCCCGAAACATGGACTTTAACCACAGCCCAAGGGGGTGCCAGGCCCTCTTCTTGACCTTCAAGCTCCCAGGCCGCTGGCCTTCCAGATCCCCCCAGTGACATGGCACCAGCCCGTAGCTCAGCCTCTCAGGGTTACCAGCTTGTCTTTTTCATTTTTAACCTTGTGCAATGACAAAGATAAAGCATCTTCAAGTGAAAAACTACTAGAAGGGAATGTCTGTGAACCAGTCCTCAAGTCCCCACCTGGCCACGTTCGAGAAGGACACTGGCTCAGACACACAAGACAGATGGGATGTCTTATTCTAGAACTCCGGATGCCCATCATCCCTTTCTGCAGCTTCCCCTGTGTCCTTCTAGACTGTTCCCTCCACTTCCCAGTGGTCTGCAATATGCAAAGCTACTGGGAAGTGGCCCTCTCTTCACTCCTGCCTTTTGAGCTGCCACCCTCGTTGTCACTTCCCACCTTCCCTAGCTCCCGATGCACAGGTCTTCTCTAGGCAGGTCTTCCCCCAGGAGATGCCCTCTCCAGGAGAGACTGGCCCTGGTGTCCGGGGCTTTTCTTGGGGTAGTTCACAGAGCCGTGCCGTGCTCACGTGGCTGGCCTCCATCTCCAGCCTTCCAGAGGCCCAACTGTTAGTATAGAGTACGGGGCATGGCCCCCAGCCCCCGGCCCTGGTAAGCCACACTGCTTTCAGGCAGGACGTTCCAGGGACTTCGCGATCTCTCCCAGGAGCGCTTGCTGCATAGCGCTCCACTCCTGGGCCCTTTGGCTGAATGGCACTCCATGGAGGAGGGGTGGGCCCAGAGCTCCACATGCTCCTGAAAATGCACCTCAGCCCCTGGGGGAACACTATGCCAGTTTCCCAGGGGCTGCCAGTTCCTGGGGGACAGAGATGGGGGCTGCTCTAGCTTTACTCCCTTTGCATAATCACAAAAAACAAATGACATCCTTTAGAGGAAGGAGGCTGGCATCTCCCTCTGGAGAGGGGACCTTGACGCCAGGCAGATGCAGCTCAGTCCAGCTCTCACGGTCATCTCCGTGTGGCTCCCCCAGGTGATTGCCACCATCCCCACCAGCCAGCTCAAGTGCCTGAAGGAAGCTGGGCACGGGCCAGGGAAGGATGAGATGACAGACGAGGAGCTTGCCGAAGGCGAGGAAGAGATCGACCACGCCGAGCGGGAGCTCCGCAGGGGCCAGATCCTCTGGTTCCGGGGCCTGAACCGGATTCAGACTCAGGTAAGCCCCACCTCGCTCTTGCCCGGGCGCTTCCATCCCGAGATGGTAGAGGCAAGTTGGCGGCAGCAGCCGAGAGCCGGCTGTCTGCACCCAACACCCACAGGGAAACCCTTTGGTCTTGCTGCTAAGGTCACAAAAGCAGCTGCTGGTGTCCCCTTTGCCATTCCAGGATGTGCCCACTGATGGCTGTGGCACTGAGGTCGCCTCTCCCTGACACCTCCTTCAGAGCCCAGGTGTCCCCTGTAGCTAAAGGTGTGTGTGGGTGACTAATGGCTCTCTCAGAGGCACGGGCCAGCACTGTCCTCATCATTGTGGGGGCTCCCTTTACTTGGTGGGAACTGCCCCAGGTCATAGGCAAGTGACATTCTCGGGAAGACAGGCCCATTTCAAACAGCCACCAGCGAGCTCAAGGTTGACTGGATGATGGGGAGGCTTCATTTGGGATGTGGACTCTGGCCACCTAGTTGGCCCTTTCTGTTCATCCAAATCACCAACTGTTAGGGCCGGCAAGACCAAGGCCATCAGCTGCATCCCCCCTGAAGTCAGCTGGCCACCACTGCCACCAGCAGTGGGCACTTGCCAGAGCTACCCTGCTCCCTTGTTCCCATCTCCTCCCAGCCAACCTCCTTGCCAGAATGTTCCAGACTCGCTGTGTCTGCACACCCCTCCCTGGAACTCTCTTGTGATCCCACTGCAGCCCGGCCTCTGCCCACCACTCCCCAGAAACGGCGCGCGCCTAGGTCTGCAAGGCTCCCCTCCGGCTCCTGAGGTCGGGCTATCCCTGCGTCGCTCCTGCCTGCTGTGGGCACTGCCTGGAGAGTTGCTGTCCTCACCCGCCTGGCACCCCCACCTCCTGCTCAGCCCTTGCCCCACCCTGCTGTGGCCCTTGAGCGCTGAAAGTCCTGGCCGGGGAGAAAGGAAGAGCCGCGCCCCTCTCCCGCAGCAGCCCCCGCAGCCTCTCCTTCATGGCCCGCCCTTCCCCCAGCAGCCTCCAGAGGGCCACCCAGCATGCTTCACACTCCACCTCCTCCTGCAAGGCCTGGGCCACCGTGTCTCAGGTCACAGCCGTGGCTCCCTGCCCCTCCAGCCTCTGTCCAGGACCCCCAGTCGCACTGCCCCTGACATGGAGCGACTGACTGCTGCTCCTCCCTGGGGTCCTGCGCACTTGGCCGTGCAGCCAGGGCCCGCCTAAGCCACCAGCCCCAGGTAAAGCGGGACTGGGTGTCCATCAGGAGTCTATCTAGGTAGGGCCTGAGGCCACACTCCTTCCCAGGGTCTGTCACACATCACCAAGGGCTTGTCCCAAAGAATCATCCATGCAACTTGCCCAAGACTGTTCTCGGTGCCCTGGTCCTGTTCCCTCCCAGCGGTATGAAGGGCCCAGCCCCCCTTGCTTGCCTTGGCTCCACTCAGCCCCTGCAACGCCGCCCTCTGCAGTGCGACCAGTGGAGCCTCTCTCCATTGTCCTAAGGATAAAGTCCAGGCTCCTGACCATGGTCTTCAAGCCCCTGCCTCTCGATGTCAACCCATCCTCCTGCACCCCCGGCTGCCTTTCCAAACATGCCCCTGCCCACCTGTGCACTGCATCTCCCCAACTCCCATGCGCCCCCTGGGGCCCTCGTGCTTACAAAGCCCTCTCTGACTCCACTCCGACCACGGGCCACGGGAGCTGCCAGCCCAGGGCGCTAGAGTTGGGGCATGTCAGAGTTCCTGCCGAACTTTCCAGAGCTACAGAGTCCCCAGGCCTACCCCAGAGACCACGATTATGCAGGGCTAGGTCGGGGGCACAGGAGAACTCCACATTTAAAGCTGAGAACTGGGAGGTGGGGCTGGCATCGGAGGCACCTCACACAGCGCAGCCTGGGAAGGGTGTCTTAGGTCTGGACTCTGAGCACTGTTACCTACCCCTTGGCCCGGCCGGAACACAGACAGCCCCAGTGAGGAAGGAGAGCAGGCTTTCTAGCCAGATGGCCTGCGTCTCCCCTCCCAAGTGCAAGGGCTCATGCCTCAAGCCCAGGGCCTGGATAGGCCAGGGGTACAGTACAAAGAGTCTTTTCTCGTTCCCCGAAATACATATTTCTGTGCTAAATTTAAAACCCATCAAATGTTAGAAGCTGCACACGTCTCCCCCAGTGCCCTCCTAGCGGTTCAACTGTGCCTTCTACAAGACCATGCCTATGAGCCCCCCGGCGGCCTCCAGATGGGCTGTTATCTGTCACACCCCTGTTGCGCCCATCTGCCTAAGCCTGGGGTGGGGGGTACGGAGAGCAGGACCTTGCCCCTCAGAGGCCCGCTTCACTTTTGCCAATGCAGCCGAAGGCGACGTTAGTTTTTCCAGCAGCTGAGACAGCAACCCTGCCCTGATCTGAAGTGTCAGGTGGCATCAGTGGTACCCTGGCCACCTATGCGTCTCGTGTCCTCTGTATTGTGGGGGCCACTGCAGCCTGGCTAGTAGAAGCGGGTCCCATCGGTTAGTCTTAGAGTTCCAGGCCATTCCAATTGTCGGTGCTCAGAGGGACACGGGCTGGTGATGCCCCTGCTTTGCCTCTGAGGAAACGGCGACCCCGGGAGCAGGACGCACTCCTTTCCCCTTGGCTCCTGACCCCCAAGGCTTTTCGCTTTGACTTTGTCACATGCAACTCACCATGTTTCTCAGGAATGCCAAACCAGTCGGTTCTTTTAGCCAACTATGAAAGAGCATCTGCTCTCTTTGATTCGAAATACCTGCTTGGAAAAAATGGAGCTAAAGGAAAAGTCCATCAGGTTGCACATATGTCTGAAGCCAAGAAAAGCATTTCCTAGGCAGCTGGCCCCAGATTTCTGCATTTTGTGAACCACAAAATCACTCCCCAGATTTTGGAGGCCGGCACACGCTTTTACGTTGCTAAGTGAAGGCATTTTGTAAGCTGCTACCTGCTCGCACCACGGTTCCACACTAACACATCAACGCACCAGGTGGACAGGGTGCCTTCCAGAATAAAAGAGTCCTTCAAACCCGCAACATGTAGCTGTTTGAAGTGCTCATGACTCGGTCTGTCTTTTTTACACCCATTATAACCCAAAGAGGAGCTTCACCAGCAACTAGGCCTTGCTCCTGGCCCAGCTCTTGGGCTTCTGGGTATGGGGTGGTGGCAACTGTGCTTTGTCACTGATGTGGCTCTCCCACTGGGACACCATCTGTAGCTAGGCCAGGCCAACGCAAACCTGAGGCAGGAAAGGCATCTTTCCCGTCCCTCTTCACTTTGGCGGCAGTGAGAGTCCTTTCCTGAATCTAGACAGCAGACCGCCCCAAGCCACCGCGACACCGTCACATCAACCATCCTCCTTCTGTGCGCTGATACACTCAGTATGCATTCCTCACAGTCGCAGCCAGCACCATGAGGTTCCCCTTGTCACAAGCGAGCAAGTGGGATGTGCTGGCCAGAAAGGGACTGGGCAGGCGGAGAAGAAAGAGGAGTCCTTTCCGAAGCGCGTCAAGGACTTCCTCATTTTGAAGTGGCGGACATCCTCATTTTGCTCAGTTACGGGGGGACTCTGAACACTCAAGCTGCCTTCTTCCGCAAAGCCCTGGCCCGTGTCAAGACACCCAGCTGAACCTGGTGGCCAGCACATGGCCACCGCAGGGCTCGGGCTGGAGCAGGTAGCTTTGGGCTCCAGATGCGCACGCTGGCTTTGCTGTTCACATCACCTCCAGCAAGATGGACACAAGTCCCCATGCCAGCCAAGGGCAGGTCAGGAAATCCGAAGACACTGGGTCAAGGTCCTCCTGTGGGCCTCAGTCTCCCCAGCCTCACTTCCCCTTCAACTTGTAGAAAGCTGTAAGAGTGGGGACAAAGCGAAGCCATGCCTGCCGGTCAGTGGGAAAACGCCCCCTCCTGCTAGGTCCATTCTCCTACTGAGGTTTCGAGGGGGCGCCCCGCCAAGTCACTGCAATGAGCCGCAGAAGCTAGCAGAGACGGGCAGGCAGACAGAGCGTGAGGCACAAACCCTCAGGGTTTAGAGGAAGCAGGGCAGGTCCTAATAGGAGCGTGTCCTGTCCCTCAGGTGTGTTGGGGCAGAAAAAAAAGGTTGAGAACTACGAAGTGCTTCCTGACGAGTGGCTTGCAAGGGGCATTTCTGAGATGTTTGCTGTATGCCCCCGACTCGTGACCCCTTCCCTTCCAGATCTCATGACCACTAACCATCTGCTCAGCAATCCCTCTCCCGGTGGGTGGCACAGAGGCCAGCCTCAGTCGGGGCCCTGTCCAAACATCGCCAGCTCCCAGTGAGCGGGGTGACCCAGTGAGGCTTTGCTGTCGCCCCATGTGTCCTCCCCCTGCAGTAGCCTGGACAACAGTGCAAGCCACACCTTATCTCATTTTCTCTCCCACAGATGGAGGTAGTGAGTACCTTCAAGAGAAGCGCTTCATTGCAGGGTGCTGTGCGCCGGCGGTCCTCGGTCCTCAGCCAGCTCCATGACGTAACCAATCTTTCTACCCCTACTCACGTAATTCTCTCTGCTGCCAATCCCGCCAGTGCTGCTGGGAGTGAGTCTTAACTTCCCTTTTCTCCCATAAATGGCATCGCTGGGGAAGAATAAGCCTCCCCAGCTCGGCCTCTCTCTTTTCCAGTCTTGCCTCCCGCTCACCGTGGCTTTTCTGTTCTTTCTTTACCGCCCTGTCCAGTCCTTCCCGCCCAGACGGTGTCTCTCAAAAGCCATATTCTTTTATGAAATGTATTCAACCCATGGCACTCTGGACCTCTTGTTCTTTGCTTTGTTTGGTTTTTTGGTTTGTGTTTAGTGCTCCTTGTGCCATTGGTTTTCTTTTCTTGAACTTGTCTGCCTTTGCCGATGGTTCTTCGTGAACTTGAGCCGCTTCTGGAGGTGTCTGGTGTCAGGCCGGGGCCTTGCTTGGTGTTCAGTGGTGCAGCGTCAGGGCAGCACATGGGCTCAGGGCAGCCTTCCCAGGGCTGCAGGGGTGGCGGGTGCCTTTCCTACACTGTTTGCCATGGAAGAATCCAGCCCACCTACCCAGGAACTGGAGCAGCCGCTTCTGGCATTCTCCTTGAGTTGCTTTCCTAAGGATCCTGCTGCCACCTGTCCCCAGGTGGGCTCAGTGGTAGCCAATGACTCCTGCAGAAGTGATGCGTGGCCAGGTGATCCTGAGGCACCTTCGCTCTTTCCACATGAGCCTCAGGATCAGGCCTTAGCCCGATCCTTAACCCACACCCTCTCCTCTCCTTCCTCTGAGAAACCAAGAGAAACCGTTTCCCTTTGAGAGATTGCCATGAAAAGTTCCCACCATGTTGGTCACATTTTAAAGAGAACCCAGGGGCTATCCTAAGGCGGTAGAAACTTCCAGAATTGCTCACATCTTTTTACAAACACAAAGGAAAGGCCACTCTACCGCTGACCATACCACCCTGGTGAGAGAGAACACAGGGAACCCAGTGGGCCCAGCCAGGCAGCCTGCTCTTTCCAACAAACTCAAGAGAGTTTACACACCAAGCAGTAAACGTTCGCGTGTGGGCCCAAAGCCTTGCCAGGACGGTTCTATACTACCTCTTTCCTTTCCTTCTAGCGAGCCCCCGAAGCGCTCCCCTCTGCCAACATGAACACGCCACCCCTGCAGACCTTAACCATGCCTTCTTCCATCACAGACTCTTCCAGCTTGATTTCGTTTCTTTTCCTTTCTTTTCTTTTTCCTTTTTTTTTTATTTTTATTTTTTTAGGAACTGGTGAGAGGTCCCTGGTGTGGGTCACCCCTCCTCTTGCATAAGCTGTCGTTTTGGGCCACTTTGTCCTTAAAGGAAGGGAGGAGGGCCATCCTGTCCCCCTTGGGAACAGAGCACGCGCGCTCAGACACACAGACACACACACACACACACACACACACACACTCCTCCAAGCCACAGGCCATGCACACCTCCAGCTTGCTCCACACTCATCACGGGGCCACCTACCTGGGTCACAAATATTGGCCGACACCATGGTGGTTGGGCTGAAAAGCAGCCAGCATCCCCAGTGCCCTAGACGTGGGCCCAGAGGGGCATCACCGCCACTCCACCTAAGAGGCCAACAGGAGGCTCCGCCAGGTCAGTTAATGACAGAAATGGTTCGTGGCCTCCCAGCACCTTCCTTCCTGGGAGCTGAGGCGCAGCTTGGGGCATGGCTGTGCCCCCGCCTCCCTCCCCCTTGACTTCCTCCATATGTCGCTTTGCCGTCTTTCTCTGTGCTTCCTGTCTGTCTGTCGATCTGCTCATTTGTTGAGTTAAGGGGAAGGCAGCCACCACGGCCCCACTCTACGCGTTCCTCGAGCCTTCTCCACAGCTCTGGCCTCATCCCACCCCAGGGCCAGCTCCTCGCCCCTCTCCAGGTCCAGCGCAGCCCTGCAGTGGGGCCTGCTGTCTCTTCTCCCTCTGGATCCCCCCACTTCCTCCCTGGGCGGCCTCTCTCTCTTCTCTCCCTTGGCTCCTAGCACGTCCTTCCTGCCTTCATCCCGTGGCCATCTGTTCCCCTCCTCCCCACCTCTGGAGCCTGGCAGTGCCGGGTAAGTACAGTGGGAGAGATGCCACCCCTCCTGCTGTTCACAAGCTATTCCATGGGGGCCCTAAGCGGCAGATAGCCAGAGGAGGGCAGCTGTCCCTTGCACACTGTGCGTTTCAGCAGAAGGTGGGTGGCAGGGCCCTCTGAAGAGGGTGCTGCTGCAAAGTCACAAGAGTCCTGATGTCCTGCCCGACAAAGGCCTGCCTAAAAGATCCATCCCAGCTGAACATCAGTACCCCACAAAGGACTCTGCCGTGGAGGAAGATGCTGTCTAGGGACCTGGCAACACCAAGGACGTGCCTGCTTCTGGAAGCCACCCGCCAAAACCACCACCCGCCAAAACCGCCTCCCGCCAAAACCGACTCCCGCCATCATCACGGTGCAGCAGATTGGTTTAGAACTCAGATCCCAACCCCCCACTCCACGCCTCAAGGACCCCAAGACATCACCAAGCCCGGCACCCTCACCCTAGAGATCAGGGGAAGGAGGGGCAGCCAGGCCTGGCAGAGTGGGCACTAGCACCAGCGCCCACCCTCTCCTTGGAACTTCCTGGTGGATGGGAGATGCTCCGAAGGCCGTGACAGAGCTCCCCTAGACAAGAGGGCTCCCCGATTAGGCCTGCAGGGTCTTCGAGTCACGTGGTTTCCTAAGGCAAACCCACAGTTTCCCATCCTCTTTGCCTGCTCCGGGCCAAGCTACCTTTCAGCCCACCGGGAGTCTGAGGCCTTTCTGGGCACTGGAGCTGCCTCCATCCAAAGCCTTTCCCACTAAGGACCTCAGGCCCTCCAGGGAGAAGGGCCAGGAGTAGGTACCATGACATTCCGTCACTCTGTGCCCCTGGGGCCAGTGCAGGAAGTAGCAGGAGGGTGACTAGGAGGAGTCCAGAGCTGCAGGATCGCTGGGGCTCAGGGCTCACACATCCCAGCCCTCCCCACCCTGTCTAGCCTCCTACGCTTTTGCTGCTTCCGGACTCAGGAGTCCCAGCACAGGCCTGCCCCTCCTCTGCCTGCATTATCAGACTGGGCCAGCCATGACCTCACTCCCGGCTTCCGGACAGCCTCCAGTGCCCCTCCCACACACACCGAGGCCACAGCATCCCTCTCCCAATGGGCCAGAGAGCTGGCCAGAGAGTGGGGTTCAGCCACTGGGGTCTACTAAGGGCAGCAGGCTCAGGGGGATGCGTGTCGGCCCCCAGGAGGGACGGGAGGATGCGGGTCATTTGGAAAGCCCCACCAAAGCCACTCGAGAGGTCTTTTATGTCTGTTTTCCACTGGGACACACAGACACACCCCAGCCACACATCCTTCCTGCAGCGCTCACACCAGGCCTGTGTGACATGCTCGCTGTTGGAGTGGCTCATGAGATGGCTCCTGACCCGGCCCAGCAAAGGAGCAGGGGTTGGGCAGCGGGCCATGAGTCTGGTCCCATGTGGCCACAGGGGGTCCCTCAGGGCCGTTTAGTTCTGGTTAACCGTGCTGGAAACAGATCACAGCAATTGCTTTGTTTTATTGGCTTTTGCAACAAGAAAACTCTGTGGCCAAAGGGGCCACATCCGGCCACGTGAGTCCCAGGGTTTCCTTGGACACTCCTTTCCAGGGCCCAGGGTGACATGTGCTCCACACTCGCATGTACTCCACAGCCCCATAACGGAAGGACTCTTGTTTTCTGGCGTTTGCTCCATTCTCAGGAAGGTCATGTGCTTTGAGCCAAGCCTCCCTACCTGGCTTCTGGGAGCAGTGTATTGGCATATTTCCTCAGCTCTTTGACAGTCTGTACTCTGCCTCCATGCTGGAAACAGTAGCAGCCCCCCACAAGAGCCTGCCCTGCCCCAGGCTGTCTTGGAACCCTGGGCCCTACCACAGGGGAATGCCCTTCCAGGCAATTCCTAAAGTAGACACCAGAGCGCAGCCTAGGGCAGACCCCAGAACCCCCGGTCCAAGGCCCTCCCCATCAGGCACTCTGAGTGCAGACTTCCAAGAGTAATTGGAGGTCCCGTAGCTGGACTCAGCCAGTAGGGAGGCAAGGGCTCATCAGGGCCTTCCTCCTGGGCCCTCTTTAGTCCGACCACCCGACAGGCCTGGGATTCGCCTTGCCCGGGTCAGTTCGGCTGCTCAGTGCTGATGTCAGGAGCACAGATCGAGGCTTACGCAGTCCAGGGCATGAGTGTGTACACAGGGTGGGAGGCAATTTCCCTAAAACTTGCCGGCTGCGAGCAGTTCCGGCCTGCCAGCACTCGCAGACCTGTGTCTGTCGTTTCCATTCGTTGGTTCAATTCTTTGGGGAAAGAGTCAGCTGTGGAGTTTGCATTTTCATTTTTCCTGTCTGTCTGAGCTTGGCTTCTCACTGCCCGAGTTGATTGATGGTTCATATCACTACAAGCTCTTGAGGACACCTTTGTGTCGCTTTCAAGTTGTGATTCACCCTCACGCCTACAGGGGTTGTTTTGGGCCTGAAACCCTAAAGTTCCTGGCGAGCAGCTCCCCATGGGTCTCCACAGAGACAAAAGAATCTGCTCTAAATTCAAAGCTCAGATGCCTGGGGAGCTCACAGGTCCCTGCCTCCGAAGGAAGGTTCTGGACCAGTGGTTGGTGCCGAGCAGTGGACAGGCAGGGAAGAAACTGACCAGAAGCTCTGACCAGAGCTCTGTGAGCCGTAGCGATTGAGACTGAGCAGAGAGAGTGGAGCCCCTGGGCCTGCGCGTGCCCAGCACGGCGGCAGCAGGATGGGATTTGTTTCCGCTTGAGGAATTGAAGGAAGAGTGAGAAGGTGCCAGGCACAGCTTCTGTGGTTTCTTTTGTCACTGTGGTTCAGGAGCCTTTGCTTTGATTGTTCTCTCTTCCTTTCCTTTTTTCCACTCTTCTCGGTAGGTCAGGGGTCCCCCAGTCCTTTGCTTGTCTCCCTGCTTCCCCGGCCCTTCTCCACCCTCACCCTCCTCCCCGGCCCTGCACTGCCAACTCCAGCACCTCTACTCCAACTGGCCAGCAGTGGCATCGCACATGGCACTCTACACCCACAACCCTTCTGCTTTGGCTCAGTGTGGCCAGGGATGGGCCTTGTCAGTCTGCAGCGTCACCCGCCCTGTGTAAGGCTCAGAACTGCTCATCCACACAGATCAGGAGCCTGGGCCAAGCCGACAGCACCCGGCGTGTGTCCTCTGGGCAGCTAGTAAAAAACTGGGACAGCCTCTCTAAGGATGGGTACTTGAGCTAAGTTCAGAGGAAGGAAGCCCAGCCAGGCAGCAGAAAGGGCAGGGGTCATGGCTCCGGGGAGCCCCTGCTTAGGGCGTTAAGAAATAGCTCCAGCCAGCTGGGCATCACGGAGTGCGTGGAAAGCCATGGGGAGGGCCAAAGCCAGCACAGAAGACTGGTGCCAGGCCATGTGGGCCTCAGACATTCAGCCCCGTCCGCTGAGCCCCTGCTGGGTGCAGCGACCCAGACAGACAGACTCCTGCCCCAGGGGGATTCTCTTCCAGTGAAAGGCCGATGCAGGGGGCACTTGAAGGAAGGAGAAGAAGTGGGCACCGGGCTGCTGGGGGGAGCCTTTCTGGTGTGGGGTGCAGCCAGAGCAAAGGCCCCGAGGTGAGATGTGCTGGACGCTGAGGGGTGAAAGAGGGCAGAGCCAGAGAGGCCGGGGCAGGCCCCGAGGGCCACAGCCAGTGGAGGGCTCCCAGTGGGGGAGACCAAGACACGCTCTGGCTTTTGTACAGCCATGCTATGCGCAGGGGGGGGGGGACAAAGTGCAGGTTCTGGATGGCGTTTGAAGGGAGCTGCGCGGCTGGGGCCTGGGAGTCGGGCCTGCTAAGTTTGAAACTCGGCTTATATGCCCAAGTCTGGAGCTGGAGCCGAGAGGCTGTTAGTCATCAGGTGGAATGGAAGGCCGAGGGCCAGAAGAGAGTACATAGACCCAGAGAAGGGGTACTCGGGTGTCAGGGGATGGGAGAGGAGGAGGGCTGGAGGATTGTGGGGAACACAGAAGTGTGGCAGAGGGAGACTACAGGAGGGCACGAGGTGCGGACACGCGGCGGGGAGCCACCGTGCCTCACCCAGATGAGACAGGGAGTCCACCAGCCCACGCTGACCCTCCTCAGCCTTCGCGGATGCCTTGGCCGTACCCCTAGGGCCATCTTTCCTGAGAGTGCTTTCATTTCTTTTCTTTTTAAATTGTCCTACAGTAAAACAGGCTTTGGGGGTTCCAGTTCAATGAATTTCCACACAGTCAGGACCTGGGCCAGTTCTGTCGCTTACTGGAAGGTTTGGAGCCAGACGGGGGAACAACAGAGAGAGCTCGGCAGCCAGGGAGAGCTCAGAAACTCCACCTGGAGAAGGGACGGGCAGGATGGAGGGCTCTGCTGGCGGGGGACCCCAGGCAGGACATATCAGTGGCAGTGGAGGTGGGGAGAGCTGGATGTGGAAGATGCTTTTGAGTTAGGGTCAGTCCCACAGGACGCGCGGATTTCTGGCAATTGGGTCAGGGGGTCAAAGTGCTGCTAAGGTTTGGCCAGAGCCCTGCGCCGGGATGGGAAGGCTGCTGGTGGACAGAGTTCAGCCAGAGCACTGAAAAGAGTCCTCCTTGGGCCTCCTGCAATTTGAGAGGTCCTTTAGGTATCTGAGGGGGGACACCTGGGAGGTAGCCAGGGTGGAAGTCTGGCAGTCTGGGAAAAGGTGGCGGTAATACAGCTGGCAGCTGCAGTATTTACGGTGGCCTGATGGTCTGCAGACAGCTTTGACAGCTTTGGCGGCCATGAGATTCCTTTGGGAGCAATAGCAGTGCTGGGGGGTGCATCCTGGGCTGGGAGCAGAGCAGGAGGTGGTGCAGAAGCCTAAGAAGAGGGCAGGGGAGCCCAGACTGGCGGAAGGAGGCCAGCTTAGCTCCCCCGACAGCAGAATGCTGGGGGTAGCCCTTCCGTCCTGCAGGGCTCGCTCAGTCACTTGCACACTCCCCAGGTGTCTGCTGAGCAGCTGCTCTGGGCCAGGCTCTGGTGTTAAGCAGCAAACAAGGCAGATGCCACCCAGGAAAGGCACGCTGGAACAGCAGAAGCCGGGCCTGGAAGGAAGGGCTGGCTCCATGGCCTGGCTGCCCTTGGCGGAGAAGGTCTTTGGAGTTGAGCCTGGTGCCGGCAGCGTCACCCCACACAGCCCGGGGTCTAGGCCTGCAGCTTCCTGTCCTTTCTGTGACTTGATGGCATGGGCACCAGCTGGAGCAGGCGATGTCCCAGATGCTTCCCCACTACCATCCTGTACCAGAAAAGGCCTAAAGAATGAGGCAACATCTGCACTGGCTGCGAAAACTGAATTCTGTTTCTTTTCATTAAAAATGTCAAATGATTCTCAATTTCTGTGTTACCCTAATTCAGACAGCAGTCCAGGGATAAAGGCCTGAGTGAAAAGAGCTGACCATCTGCCATCTGGCAGAGGTGGCTTCCCAAATCCAGAGAAAAGCCTAACCAGATTTCAGATAAGGTGCTAGAAAATTCCAATTTTGTGGAGCTTTTTGGCTCACTTTTTTTTATTTTAAATAGCAATGGGTGGGGTAGCTCACTCTGTTGCCCAGGCTGGTCTCGAACTTCTGGGCTCGAGCTATCAGCCCACCTCAGCCTCCAGAAGTGCTGGATTATAGGCATGGGCCACGGCACCCGGCCCTGGCTGACTTTTTGCATTGGAAAGGGGATGAGGTTGGCGTTGTTTCAGTTGATTCAGGAGCGCTGTGCTTGGCCTAGCTGAGTGGTTAGCCCCAGGGTCCAGCCCCCGGAGGGCTCAAAGGAAGTCACTGAAGAGAGTGATTCATTGTCTAAACTAGGGGGTGGCTAACTTTTCCTCTACAGGGCCAGAGAGGAAATATTTTTAGCTTTCCAGGCCTGGTCTCTGCTGCCGTGACACAACTCTGCCCTTACAGCATGAAACTTCAACCAGTAAAACTTTATTAACACAAAGTAGCAGAGAGCTGGGGTTAGCCCAGGAGCAAGCCCTGACACCTTGTCTAAATCCAGAAAACCAAATCCTAGCTAGAACCTTGGCAGCGGAAATGCTTCAGAACTCCTGTGTCCACCCGCTCACATAGAGAGGGACAGGCAGGTGCTGGATGAACCCCAGGGTCCACCCGACAGCTTGGCACTCCATCTGCTGCCCCCTACAGGGATGGCAGTACAAGGTGGGTCAGCTACCATTGGTGGCTAGGCCGATGCTGGCCTGTGCAAGGCCAGGCAGAGGCCTCCCCATCAACTCCTGGCTTCTAAAAGCAGGAGGGAGTCTGGGCTGAGGGACCAGGGGACACAGAGAGGCAGCAGGAACTTGAGCGCATGAGGCAAGGTGGAGAAGCCGGAAGAAGGCTCGTTCTTGGCTCAGTGCCCTGCCAGCCAATCAGGTGGCTTCAGCGGAGGGCACAGGGCCACTGTGCTAGGGAGTCCGGGGCACGGCAGGAGCTCTTTCCTGCAGGGAGTTCCACTGATCTGAGGTCTGTAAACTCCTGTGGAAAGGGATGGCCAAGGAACAACACAGAGCAAAGCCCAGGGTGTGTGGGGAGGGGAGCAGCGGAGACGCAAGTTTCAGACTGTCTGACTGGGAGATGGAGGAGGAGGAGGGAAAGGAGAGGACGGGGGAGAGAGGCCAGAGGAGCAGGGGCATCAGATTCAACCAGACCCAATCAGACTCGGGGGCTGTGAGGAGGCCACAGAGGCATCTGAGCAGAGACGGGCTTCAGTGGGTGCAAATCCGAAGTGTGGCCATTCTTGATCTCAGAGTTCTGAGTACCGTGGCCAGGGCGGAGAAGTATGGACAGAGAGGAGGAGGGACAGGGCCAGGCCAGAGCTCTGGGGCACCCAGGGACATAAGAGAGCAGTGGAGGAGATGGAGCCAGAGCAGCTGGTGAGGTGGAAGAGAGCCTGGCAGGGGCAATGTCAGGAAGCCATGAGAAGTTTCCAGAAACAGGGATGATCAGCTGTGTTGAGTGACCTTAGGGATAGAATAAGACAAAGATAGAGAAGTGGCCAGTGGACTTAGCCACAGGGAGACGCTGGGCATAGCAGGTCCCAGCTCCGGCCATAGGAGCTGGGGATGGAGGCCAGGTCCCTGAAGGAAGACCCATGTGAGAAAGGCGGGCGGTGCCCATAAGCTGGGGCCTTGCCCATACCAGAAGGTACTTTGGACTTTCTGGTAAGATTGAGAAGAGAGCCCGTCATCAGCATTCTCTCCTTTTCAAATCATCTTCGTTTTCTACCAAACTGGAATTCAGATTGGGCAGAGACCCCAGAGGCCACCAAAGGCCGTCATCCCCCCAGAACAGGGAATTGGGAGGTTGCAGCCCAGAGCCTAGTGCAGCACTCTTGAGTTCCAGAATATCTGCCCAGCTCAGCCTAGAGAAAGCCACTGCCACCTTTTCCTGCATGTAAATCGGTTGACCAGACCAAGGCCCACACCTGAAAACCGTTCCCAAAGCCAGGCAGAGCCAGCCCATTCCGTAGCAGCCTCCAACCAACGGGTGGACATTTCTCATGCCATGACCCCCAGCCATTGATGTGGGTGGAACTTGCGAGCACCAGCCGGCCACTGACTATCTCTTTCCTTCCTTCCCTCCTTCCTTCCTTCCTTCCTTCCCTCCTTCCTTCCCTCCTTCCTTCCTTCCCTCCTTCTTTCCTTCCTTCCTTCCCTCCTTCCTTCCTTCCTTCCCTCCTTCCTTCCCTCCTTCCCTCCTTCCTTCCTTCCTTCCTTCCTTCTTTCCTTCCTTCCATCCTTCCTTCCTTCCTTCCTTCCCCCTTTCCTTTCCTTTCCCTTCCTTTCTTCCCTCTCTGCTCTTACCTCGGGCCCTGTCCCTCCGCCTCCCACTCCAGATCCGGGTGGTGAAAGCATTCCGTAGCTCACTCTATGAAGGCCTGGAGAAACCAGAATCCAAGACCTCCATTCACAACTTCATGGCCACGCCTGAGTTTCTGATCAATGACTACATCCACAACATCCCACTCATCGATGACACGGACGTGGACGAGAACGAGGAGCGCCTCCGGGCCCCCCCGCCCCCGTCCCCCAACCAGAACAACAACGCCATAGACAGCGGCATCTACCTGACCACGCATGTCACCAAGTCAGCTACCTCTTCCGTGTCTCCCTCCAGTCCCGGGAGCTCGCTCCACAGCATGGAGACGGCCCTCTAATGAGAACTTGTCTCAGCCCATGCACACATGCACACTTGGACTCACACGCAGTCACACGCGCACACGCACGCACACACACAGATAGCGACCCGCACACCTGCAAAACTGGGGAACAACTAAGGTGGCTGAAGACCCTTCTGGCAGGGCATTCAACAAGGTGCAGCCTGCCACAGCCTCCTCATCCGGACCGAGGAAGAGGAGGACAGAGAGGAGGAAAAGGAGGAAGAGGAGGACAAGAAGGGGGAGGATAAGGTTCTTCATCCAAAGGAGGAAGGAGCAGAAGTAGAGGTGCGAAGAGCTGACTTCCCCGCCTTTTTTCTACTGATGCTGCTTTTGTAACGAACTACAGTCCCCCGCGTGTGTGCTGTTTGGGCTGCGTGGTGGGCAGGGTCTGGTTTGCGTTTATTGGGAGTTTTTGTTGCACCCATTCGGGAGACATCAGATCAACATATTCATGCAAAAAAAAAAGTTGAGTGCTCTGCAGGGCTGTGAAGGGTGGCACCCTGGAGCCACAAAGCAACCCGCCCCTGGCAAAAACCAGGCACATCTGCAGTGTGCATGTGTGTGTGTGCGTGCACATATATGTATGTGTGTGGATCGGTACACACGCACATATATATGACCAGATGCATATTTCGATAAGGAACTATCTATTGGCATGATATTTGCATTCCTCTTATCAGGCATTTTCATTTGGAAATTTCACTATTGAATGTAGTAAGGTTTTTTTTTTTCAGAGAACTAGACTGCAAGAATATCTGGTCAATCCATTTTCATCCCTCATCACCCACACCCACCCTTTGCTCCTGCCCTCTGCCCGGCCCTACTGAGATTCCCAAGGAGAAGGTGGAGAGGGGATGCTCCAGGTCCGGAGCTAGAGAGGAGAAAACCGTTTCAATGGAAGTCCTTATCTAAAAGGAAAACACCAAAGTATTGATGAGAAGGAGCCCTTCAGTTAGTGAAAGGGGATTTTTGTTTTCAGCTTTCTTCGGTTTCTCCAATTCCACGTCCTTCATCCTGGCCACGCCCCCAATTCAAGAGCATGAAGCGCTCTTGGAGGTGCGGGTCCTGCCCAGAGTCCAGGGAGCAGGCCCAGCTGAGCACAGGTCCGAGAAGCCAGGGGCAGGGCCAAGAGTTCAAAAGAAGCCAATGGAGGGAGAGGGGTCCTCAGAAGCACGGAGGAGCTGGCAGTGGGAGAATGACAGCAGGGACGCGGCTACAGTTCAGACCCTGTCCCCTCAGCACCTGGATGGACTCCTACTGTTTGCTTTGGCAAATGCTGAGGAGTCCTCAGTAGACCACCTCAGTGTCTGCTCTTACACCAGAGGCGCCGCCACCAAAGCACTCTTTCCACCCTACTCTTCGCGTCCAGACTCAAGCTTCAGCCATGAAGGCATGGATTTGTGAACACCAGGTCCTGAGGGGAGCCTATCCTGGCAGTGTGGGCACCTGGTGGGCCAAGCCTCAGTTTCCCCCAAATAAGCAATCACTTGGGAGGGAAGTACAGAGAAGGCAGAGCGGGTAAAGAGGGGCCTGACTTTTGCCACCCTCCTGGGGAAGCCCCTAGGTCCACATACACACACCCACAGTGACGCCATGGAGGACCCTTGCCGTCGGCACCTGCAGGTGTCACGTTTTGCAGGGAGGTGGCTGGGCCTGGGGCTCAGCCGCCGGGAGACAGCTGGGAGCTGAGGGACAGAGGTCGGAATGGAAGCCACCGACATAGACTGGCACCTTCAGGAGGCTTGTCTCACCTCCACCGTCCCCACTATTACCATTAATGCCATGTCACCCCTGAGCAGGAGGAGTCAAATCTCGGGCAAAAGAATTTCAGTTAGAAAAGAAAATCCCACTTTAAAATGCCAGCTGCAGATAACTCAAAGCCATCCTTTTTTCCTAAAGGGCACACTGAGAATGTTACCTATTTGTAAACTGCTCCCTGATGTCCTTGTCGAAACGATAATAAGAAAAAGGATCTTTGTGTTCTTCAACGAGAAATAAAATCCGAGGCGTTGAAATGCAGAAGATGAGGTGCGTGCTGCACTCACGGGCTTCTTCTCATCCTCTGTCGTGGACACGCCGATAGGACCAATGGCCAATAGCTATTAAAAGCAAACCCTCACTGCTGCTGTAGAAAGTTGCCTATGTAAATGTCGACTGTCTAGTCCCTAGGTCACCTTTGTGCTGGGGTGTGGAGTTCAGAAACGGGCCCCATGACCTGGAATCTGTTGCTCTTGTTTTTGCAGTCTTCAGGCTGGGGCCCTGTCTCATTGGGAAGCCCCTCCTTATAAAGCATCGTATTACCTGGAATGGCTTGGTCAACTGTGTTGAGTTCAAAAATATGTTTTACATTTTTATCTGCCTGTTATAAAGACGAACAAAAAAATGTTAATGAGAAAGATCACAGATACATAATAATTTAAAGTCTGTAGTTGAATTTCCTAAGTTAAAGAATAGACCAAAATTTCTGTGTATATAAAAAAAAATGAAAGGCTCCTATATCCTGATCTGGATAACGTGTGTGATTTATTATTTGGGGAATTCTTGTGTGGAACAAAACAAAGGTGTCTTCATGCCATTTTAACAGAGCTGGAGAAGCCACAGGCAGGAGGGGGTTTCCCCTGGCTGGATGCTAGAGTGCTAGGCCCCCGGGGGGAGGCGCTCCAGCTGCTGCAGGAGTCCGGGCTGTCTGGACTCGAAAGGGCCTGTAGTAGCAGCACGGCAGCTCAGGCCCGTCATCCCAGCACTTTGGGAAGCTGAGGCGGAAGGATCCCTTGGGCCCAGGAGTTTGAGGCTTCCTGACACACATTGCACACTCCTCACTTCTTTTATTGTGGTAAAACACAGATCACATAAAATGTACCATGCTCACCATGTTTAAGTGTGCGTCCCGGGCATAAGCACGTTCCCATGCTGTGCAGCCATCTCCGCCATCCAGCCGCAGAACCTGTTCATCTTCCCCAACTGAAGCTCCGGCCCCGTTCACCCCAACTCCCCACCCCTCAGCCCCGGGCACCTGCCCTTCCTTCTACTGTCTGTCTCTATGGATTTGACCACTCTAGGCCCCTCATAGAAGTGGAATCCTACAGTATTTGCCCTTCTGTGGCTAGCATCGAGTCCTCAAGGGTCATCTACATTGGAGTGTGTGCCAGAATTTCCTTTTGAAGGTGAATCCTACTCCATTGTCTGGATATACCACATTTTGCTTATGCAATCAGCTATCCGTGGACATTTAGGTCGCTTCCATATTTCAGCTATTGTGGATCATGCTTCGGTGAACATCCTGTCTTCCATTCCTTTGGGCCCATACCCAGCAGTGGAATTGCTGGATCCTATGGGAACTCTAGCTTAACTTTCTGAGAAACTGCCACTCCATGGTAGCTGCACCATTTTTCATTCCAATCATAGACGCCTTTGCTAATCTAAAGCCACAGAAAGAAAGCCCGCCATTTCACTCATTCCCTTAATCCACATGTGTAGGGTCCAGCCCTACAGGGACATGGGGTGTCCCCTATCGCTGTGCTGAGGTGTTGGATCCGAGAAATAAAGAGGCAAAAACAGAAGGACAGAGAAAGCACAGCTGGGCTTCGGGCGAGGGGGCCACGCCACTTACAAGCGCAGACAGGCGAGGCCCTGAATGTCCGGGATCGTCTGTATTTATTGGGTATAGGTGAGGGGGCAGAGTAGTGAATGAGGTCAACTTAAGGATAGTGATAGGGTCAAGATAATCACATGAGCAATAAACAAGGGGTCCACCCCCATTAGGTCACCTAGGCTAGGAGGTGGGCCGTGCACAGTGAAGAGGGTGCAGTGTGTAATATCTCTTATCTAGGGGCAGGCTACTTCTAAGGAATTCTATAGGAGGATGCTTTGAGTCAGCACAGTAGCTGAAGAGCTGACAGGGTCCACAGCCACCTGCTGGCAGCTTCCAGTGATTTCTATAGGAGGATGCTTTGAGTCAGTACATAGCAGCAGGGCTGACAAGATATACAGCCACCTAGGCGTGATTATACCAGAGGGGTTTAAAGCCCAGGGACGCTCGAGGGCTTGCCAACCTGAGGCCAGCTTTCCACAAGAACTGGACGCAAGGTACTGCAACTCCTTTTCAGGAGGAGTGACTCTTGCTCCAAGCCTGCCATACAGCGGGTATCTTTACGACACCGAACGCTGCTGCCTGGGCCAGCCTGCTATGTAACGCACGCCCTTTCAGGCAGAGGCACAACCGCCTGAGCTGTAGATTCTTGTCCTGGTATAACTCTTTTTCCCTTAAATCATGCTCCACACCATGTCTGCTCTAGACATTCCTCCGACTATAAGCAAGATATGATTATAGATGTATAGCTGCTTATTCCTTAATTCATGCTCTGTATCGTGTCTGCTCTAGGCATTCCTCTATGAACTAAGACATAATTTTAAATATACATAATATGGAAATAACTGAGTAGTGAGATATTCTTCAGACACTAACTGTTCCGACTATAAACTAATACATGATTATATATAAAGGATCATATAAAGGAAATAGCTGACTAGTAACACTATAAACTAAGATATGCTTCAGGCACTAACTGTGCCGGGGATCTGCTTAGCTCTCCTTCCTCGGTGCCCAGATGGGGGTTGTCCACACACATGCTGCATCCCTGAACAACTGTGCCTGTGCACGCCCATGCCCCATGGTCCCACCCTAGCTTGAGACCGGAAGAGCCAGGAAGGCAATCCTGTGGCCAAGACTTGCCAATAGCCACCCTGGCGATGCCACTAAGACCACACCCCACACTTCACTGGATTTCTCTTTCCCTTTTCAGGTTGGCAGCACCAGAAGATGCATTTTCCAGGAAGGCTGCCAAGAGAGGAGAAAAATGGCTTCGAAGTCATTCAAAGCAGCAGAGTCCATGCTTCTAAAACCGGCGAAAAGACAAATCAGGCCAGGCTCAGTAGCTCATGCCTATAATGCAGTACTTTGGAGGCTGAGGCGGGTGTATCACTTGAGGTCAGGAGTTCAAGACCAGCCTGGCCAACATGGTGAAACCCTGTCTTTACTAAAAATACAAATATTAGCCGGGTGTGGTGGCACACACCTGTAATCCCAGCTACTTGGGAGGCCAAGGCAGGAGAATCGCTTGAACCCAGGAGGTGAAGGTTGAGTGAGCTGAGATCACATCACTGCACTCCAGCCTGGGTGACAGAGTGAGATTCTGTCTGAAAAAAAAAAAATCGAAAACAGCAGGCAGGAGAATCGCAGTATGCCTTTGCCGCATTGGTGTCCAAGTGCATTCTGAACCACAAAGATGAGTGAGTCCAGATTGAGCCAAAGTCCATGCCAAGATAGCTGGCCCTTCATGGAGAGACATCCTGCTATCCCAAAAGAATTGTAAATTTGTGTCTGTGAATTCCCTGTCCACCAGCTTCTGCTATCCAACATGACACCGGTACCATGGGGCAAAATCGGTGCTCAGTGAAGCAGCTTGGGGCGAGGAAGTCCCCCAACAGCTGAGCCCTGGGAGTAAAGGCTTGTGCAGGGGTCTCAGGGAGGCCCGTGTATGAGTGTCCTGTGGCTGCTCTCAACAACAGAAACTTCCCTCACAGTTCTGAAAGCCAGAAGTCCAAAATCAAGGCCTTCAGGGGACACTCTGTTCCAGGGCCTCCTCTTAACTTTGGGCGTTGCCAGCGTCCTCAGAGTTCCTTGGCTGTAGATGCCTCGCTCCAACCTCTGTCTCTCTCGTCGTGTGGCTTTTCTCCCGCGTCTGTGTCTCCCTGTGCGTGTCTGTCTGTGTTTCTCCTCCTCTTTTTTTCCATAGCTGAATTAAGAAGCTTCATTCTCACCCACAGCACAATTCAATGCATGCAGGAGGCTCTGGTAGGCTCCAGAAGCTGTTTCCGGCTTGCAATTCTGTCACCTCAGAGTCCTTTCTTTCTGGAGGTTCAGATGAGAAAATAGATGCTCTTAAATGCTTACAGTGACACCTATAGTGTCCCCTGGACTTCCAGAGGTGAACACAAAGCACATGATCCTATCTAGAATCAGTGGGCACTAATTTTCTCCACCACAACGATTACCTGTTATTCCAAGCAACTACTATGTTCCCTATTGGTTTTACATTTTAACATTCCAGACCAGGCACGGTGGCTCACGCCTGTAATCCCAGCACTTTGGGAGGCCGAGGTGAGAGGATCGCTTGGGTCTAGGAATTTGAGACCAGCCTGGGCAACATAGCAAGGCCTCATCTCTAATAAAAATAAAAAATGAAATTAGCCAGGCATGGTGGTACACACCTGTAGTCCCAGCTACTCAGGAGGCTTAGGTGTGAGAATCGAATGAGCCCAGGAAATCGAGGCTGTGGTAAGCCATGATTGCAAAAGAAAGAAAAGAAAAAAAGAAAGGAGAGCGAGAGAGGGAAGGAGGAAGGAAGTAAGGGAGGGAGGGAGGGAAGGAAGGAAGGAAGGAAGGAACGGAACGGAGGGAGGAAGGAAAGGAGGGAGGAAAGAAAGGAGGAAGGAAGGAAAAAGAAAAGAAATGGAAAAGAAAGGAAACACATTTAGTATTCCGACAAACAAGAGTGGGTTCTGGAATTAGACCACTTGGCTGTGAAGGCTGGCCCTACCACCCATGTGATCTTGGGATCTTGGGCTAATTGATTTATGCCTTTCCCTGCCTCCGTTACCTCATGTATAATAACAATACCTGCCTTGTGGGGCTGTGAGCATCAAATGTATTAGTTGATACAAGTAGAAGAGACTTAGAACAGTGCCTGGCAACACGTGCGAGCTACTCAGTAAGTGCAAGTTACTGTTTCCCCATTTCATTGCTGAAGCGCCTGAGTGAGAGTCAGGGGCTCAGGAGTCTGTGAACAAGACAAGGTTGGCATAGATGACAGACAGCCCCTTAACATCACCAACTTCTTCTTCATCATCAATATCATCTGTCATAGGGATAGTGAGGTAGCACTTGGGAGGCCGAGGTAGGCAGATGGCTTGAGCCCAGGAGTTTCAGGCCAGCCTGGGCAACAGAGTGAGATCCCCTCTCCATTAAAAAAAAAAAAATACAAAAATTAGCCAGCTTTAGTGGTGCACACCTGTAGTCCCAGCTACCTGGGAGGCTGAGGCTGGAGAATCACTTGAGCCCAGGCAAGGCTGCAGCAGCAAGACCTTGTTTCAAAAAACAAAAACAGGTGGGGCGCGGTGGCTCACACCTGTAATCCCAGCACTTTGGGAGGCTGGGGTGAGGTCAGGAGTTCAAGACCAGCCTGGCCAACATAGTAAAACCCCGTCTCAACTAAAAATACAAAAATCAGCCGGACATGGTGGTGCACGCTTGTAATCTCAGCTACTCGTGTGGCTCAAGCAGGAGAATCACTTGAACCCAGGAGGCAGAGGTTGCGGTGAGCCGAGATTGCACCACTGTACTCCAGCCTGGGTGACACAGCGAGACTCTATCGCAAAAAAAAAAAAAAAAAATCAAAAAATGAAAAACAAAAAAACCCAGCATGTTCTGGATTGCACAGCTGGTGGAATTTAACCATGTTCATCTCATTATAATTATAAAATCATTTTGGCCGGGTGTGGTGGCTCACACCTGCTATCCCAACACTTTGGGAGACCGAGGCAGGCAGATCACGATGCCAGGAGATCGAGACCATCCTGGCCAACATGGTGAAACCCTGTCTCTACTAAAATGCAAAAAATTAGCTGGGCATGGTGGCATGTGCTTGTAGTCTCAGCTACTCAGGAGGCTGAAGCAGGGGAACCACTTGAACCTGGGAGGTGGAGGTTGCAGTGAGCCAAGATGGCGCCACTGTACTCTATCCTGATGACAGAGCAAGACTCTGTCTCAAAAAATAAAAAAATGATGTGCCCCATTCTTTAATTTTAAATTTAAAACCTGCTGGTGTGAAATCTTGTGGTCTTAGAGAAAATATTTTCTTTTACAATTTTTTTGGGGGTGGGGGAATGGAGTCCTGCTCTGTCACCCAGGCTGAAGTACAGTGGCTCGATCTCGGCTCACTGCAACCTCCGCCTCCCAGGTTCAAGCGATTCTCGTTCCTCACCCTCCCAAGGAGCTGGGATTACAAACATGCACCACCACACCCAGCTGATTTTTGTATTTTTAGTAGAGACAGGGTTTCGCTATGTTGGCCAGGCTAGTCTTGAACTCCTAACCTCAAGTGATCCCCTGCCTCGGCTTCCCAAAGTGCTGGGATTACAGGCGTGAGCCACCACCTTGTAACTGTATATATTTATAGTGGTACAATTTGATGTTTCCACTAATATTATGTTGCATAATGATACAACGAGGTAGTGTATCCATTGCCTCATGCATGTATCACCTCTTTGTGGTGAGAATATTTACAAGCTTCTCTTCTGGCTATTTTGTAACATACAATATGTTACTGTTAACGCTATATCACACACGGGGAAACTATTTCTGCTACCAATTGTAATTTTGTATCCATCGACCACCCTGTCTCCAACTCCTCCTCTCCCTCCCCTTCCAGTCTGGTAACCACTGTTCTACTCTCAACTTCTGTGATGCCGAAGTTTTTAAAAACTCCAAGAGTGAAGTCATGTAGTATTTTTCTTTTTGTGCCTGGCTTATTTCACTTAATGTAATGTCCTCCAGATTCATCCATGTTGCAAATGGCAGGATTGCCTTCTCTTTTATGTCTGAATAGGATTCCGCATTTCTTTCTCCATTCATCTGTTGTTGGACACTTAGGTTGCTTCTGTATCTCAGCTATTGTGAACAGTGCTGCAATAAACATAGGAGTGCATTTGTCTCTTCCACATGCTCATTTCATTTCCTTTGGATACATACCCAATTGTGGGAGTACTGGATGATATAGTAATTCCTTTTTTTTTTTTTTTTTGAGACGAAGTCTTGCTCTGTCGCCCAGGCTGGAGTGTAGTGGTGAGATCTTGGCTCACTGCAACCTCTGTGTCCCAGGTTCAAGCGATTCTCCTGCCTCAGCCTCCTGAGCAGCTGAGGACTAAAGGCATGTGACACCATGCCCGGCTAATTTTTATATTTTTAGTAGAGAGGGAGTTTTGCCATGTTGCCCAGGCTCTTCTCGAACTCCTGAGTTCAAGCCATCCTCCTGCCTTGGCCTCCAAAAGTGCTGGGAATACAGACTCGTGAGCCATTGTGCCTGGCGTTTTTTTGTTTGTTTTTGTTTGTTTGTTTGTTTTAATACCAGGTCTTCCTATGTTGCCCAAGCAGGTCTTGAACTCCTGAGCTGAAGTAATCCTCCCACTTCCACTTCCCAAAGTGCTGGGATGACAATCCTGAGACAATGACCCCTGTCTATTTTTAAAACGTTTGATGAACCTCCATACTGTTTTCCATAGTGGCTACACTAGTTTCCAATCCCACCAATAGTGTGTGCATGTCCCGTTTTCTGCACATACTCACCAAAGCTTGTTTTCCTTTGTTTGATAGTAGCCATTCTAATTGGATGAGGTGATATCCTCAATGTGGTTTTGATTTGCAATTTCCCTGATTACTGATGTTGAGCAATTTTTTTCGTATACCTGTTGGCCATTTGTGTGTCTTCTTTCGAGAGACGTCTACTTAGGTCTTTTGGCCATTTTTAAATTGGGTTGTTATTCTGCTGTTGTCTAAATTCCTTATATATTCTGGATATTAACCCCTTGTCAGACGTGGAGATTGTGAATATTTTCACCCATTTTTATTTTTATTTTTTTTAAGACTGAGTCTCGCTCTTGTTGCCCAGGCTAGAGTGAAGTGGTATGATCTTGGCTCACTGCAACCTCCGCCTCCTGGGTTCAGGCGATTCTCCTGCCTCAGCCTCCCAAGTAGCTGGGATTACAGGCACCCACCACCACACCCAGCTAATTTTTGTATTTTTAGTACAGACACGGTTTTGCCATGTTGGCCACGCTGGTCTTGAACTCCTGACCTCAGGTGATCCGCCTGCCTCAGCCTCCCAAAGTGCTGAGATTACAGGCATGAGCCAGTACCCCCAGCCAATTTCCTCCCATTCTTAGGTTGTCTCTTCACTCTGTTGTTTCATTTGCTGTGAAAAAGGCTTTTTAGTTTGATGCAATCCCAGTTGTCTATTTTTGCTTTTGCTGCCTGAGATTTTAAGGTCCTAGTTTAAAAATCCCTTAAGCTGGGCGCGGTGGCTCATGCCTGCAATCTCAGCACTTTGGGAGGCCAAGGCGGGCAGATCACGAGGTCAGGAGATCAAGAACATCCTGGCCAACATGGTGAAACCCCATCTCTACTATAAAAACAAAAAAAGTTAGCTGGGTGTGGTGGCATGTGCCTATAATCCGAGCTACTCGGGAGGCTGAGGCAGGAGAATCGCTTGAAACGGAGTTGGAGGTTGCAGAGAGCTGAGATCGCGCCAGTGCACTCCAGCCTGACGACAGAGCTAGACTCCATCTCAAAAAAAAAAAAAAAACAAACAAAAACAAACAAAAAACCCTTACCCAGTCCAACATCATGAAGCATCTCCCCTGTGTTTTCTTCCAGTAGTTTCCTAGTTTCAGGTTTTGCATTTAAGTCTTTATTTCATCTTGAGTTGATGTCTGTGTATGGTGGGAGGGAGGGGTCTAGTCTCATCCTTCTGCATGTGGATATCCCATTTCCCCAGCACCATTTCTTAATGAGACTGTCCTGTGCTCACTGTGTCTTCCTGGCACCTTTGTGGGAAATCATTTGGCTGTGGGTGCGTGCATGTTTGTTTCTGGGCTTTCTCTTCCGTTCCATTGGTCTATGCACCTGTTTTGATTACTGTAGTGGTTGTGGTATATTTTGAAGTCAGGTAGTGTGATGCCTCCAGATGGCTTTGACTATTTGTGGTTCCATGTGAACTTCAGGACGATTTTTCTATTTATGAAAAATGTCACGGCAATTTGGATAGGGCCTGTATTAAATCTGTACAATGCTTTGGGTAGCAGGGCCTTTTTTTTTTTTTAACATAGATTTTCACTCTGCGGCCAAGGCTGGAGTACAGTGGTGCGATCTCAGCTCACTGCAACTTCTGCCTCCCAGGTTCAAGTGATTCTCCTGCCTCAACCTCTCCAAGTAGCTGGCATCACAGGCAGCCGCCACCACTTGTGGCTAATTTTTGTATTTTAGTAGAGACAGGGAGTCACCATGTTGTCCAGGCTGGTCTCAAACTTCTAACCTCAAGCAATCCGCCCATGTCGGCCTCCTAAAAAGTGCTGGGATTATAGGTGTGAGCCACCATGCCCAGCCATCAGGGCCATTTTTACCATATTAATTCTTCTGAGCCCTTTTCACTACCACACTACACATCCACATTTTGTTTCTCATCTCTCCGTCCACATAAGCAAGGAGTTTCACCTGGCTGCCAGAGCTTAGGCAAGGATGGGGCACACAAGAGCTGCTCAACAAATGTGGTTCTGTGACTGACTAGTCCTGAAAAGCTTACAACAGGAAAGCAGGAGCCCACACTAAGGAGAAGTTAATCATGAAAACCCACAACGAATGCCAGGTCAGCTGCGTCAAGCCTGCCCACCAGCGAGGCCTATGACATCTGCTCGGATTCTTCGCCCTGAGGACACTGAACACTCTGTAAAGTTAAGCATGCCTCTGCCCTGACCTGCATCACCCCAGCCCCCACACCTGCAGGCACCAGAGTCCACCCCGTGTACACCCAGTCCCTGGCCCTACCTCACATGCTGAACATACGAGTCCCAGAGTGCGCCTCCTGGTCTATTTTTACCCACCCGCTTTTGAGAAGGGAATCAGAGGGGTGCCAGGGGCCACAGCTCTGAGTTTCTCCAGCCTCCCCATCCAGACTAGCTGCCTTGACATTTAAAAATGCATTACTTTTAGTTACATTCAATCAGGTCTCGCTTTTCTGAATGCAAGGGATCCTCCGTAACCCCAGGCCTGCCACTCTACCTGAGAGCACTCCAAGGGAAACAGAGCAAAGCCAAGGGTCTGTTGATTAGTATCATATTTTATTACACAAAATAAATTTCATCCATGTTGCACATTCATTCTCGCTATAAATCTGGTTTTAAAAAAATCCCTAGGGATTCAGTCTCATCTATTTCATGATTTTCCTTTCATTGACGTCATGCCTCTATTGTAGTCAGAGTCCTCTCAAAGGACAAAAGCACATGTGGCTGCCTCGGGTCAGCTGCACACAGTGCGCTCCCGGCCTGCCCGCTGGAGGCGCGGCTTCCATCACCATCTGGACCGCGACTGATAGGTACTGTCAAAGCGGTAGCATGTCATCGCCTTCACCAGCCCTTCTCCAGCAGCACAACCAGTCCTCCCAGCTGGTCCTCTGGGGACCAGCCATCATGGCGACGTGGTGGCAGTGTCCCCAGGCAGCTGACCATCCTGGGCTTCTCTTTGGGCAGGCCTGGGCCAGGGCCTTAGGGGATCTCTGTGTCCATGGTATAAATCTGAATGAGATCAGACACAATATTATCAATGATTGGCTTGGTAAGGTCGTCACTAAATACCTAGAAAGAAGAAGGAAAACAGGTTCCAGTTAGACTCCCTGTGTTAAACAAGGCACCGGTCACTAAGCACAGATTCACATTTCATGGGCATGGGAGGGGTACAGGGACTTGGCTATCCAAGAAGATGGTAGCTCTTCTGCAAAGCCAGTTCAGTTCCAGCCTGCTGAGGCCGATCAAACACTTTACAAAGCCAAGAACATTCCAGATGGAACAGGCCTTGGTGATCCTCTGACCCAGACAGGAGGGGACCTGTCCAAGGTTGTGCAGGGAATTGGTAACACAGCTGGGCCCAGAGCACAGGCTCCTGTCTCCTGCCTGGGACTCCCTCAGGTCCAGGGTCTCTGGGGACAGTGGCAAGAGAGGGTGGCAGTCCCTGTGTAGCCAGAGGCAAGCTAAGTACCTGGACCCCACACCCACCCTAACCCAGCCCCTGGGGAGCCCATGGACCCGCTCCACACCAGGACCAGACATCTGAACCACCACATGCAGAAGCACTCGCAAGATGGCAAAGAACATCATCCTCGGGGCCCATGGCAGGAGGGCTGAAGCCCAGGGCCATGCCATGGGCCAGGGTCCACACCCTGCACCTTCCAAAGGCAAGTCTGGCCTCTGCCCGGCTCCTGGAAGAAAACATCTAGGCCCCTAGAAAATCCTGCCCAGCCCAAGCGTCTTGGCTTACTGGACTGCCAAGCAGCCTGTGCTAACCACATCATTTATGGTGAAGGCCCTGGGCCACAGAGTCCCAGCTGGACCTCTGGTGGCTACGGCCCAAGTGACCAGGGTTGGTCACACAGGCACTCCATGACTACATGACCCACCCCCGGCAGAAACCCTGGCCACCACGGCTGGGGTGAGCTTCCCCAGTTGTGACTCTGTGCACGCTGTCCCACATCTTTGCTGGGAGAAACAGCTGCTGTCTGTAACCTGTGTCCTTTCCTTGTAATAAACTGGAACTGGGAGTGTGACGGCTTTTATGAGTTCTGAGCCCTCCCAGCACAGCACTGAGCCCCAGGTGCTCTTGGGGACCCCCACTGATCAGGGGAATAGTGAGCAAAGCAGCAAGATGCTTGTCAGGTGCTGCATCTGTAGCCACCCTCGCCAGGGCTCGCCGCCCGGGGAACCAGGTACCAACAGTCCAAGGCCGTGGGCCATGTCAAGGCAAGAACTGGACCTACGTCCATCCCCAATGAATGCCCCCCAAAAACCCTAGGCTCCTCTGCAGCCTACAACCTCAGGTAGGAGACGGTGGCCTGGACACCCTCCAAGTCCTGACTCAGGAAGCATAGCTGTCTCACCCTGGGCTCTGGTGAAAAACAAATACTTCAGAAGTGCACACTTGCTTGCTGGGGTCCATGACCTGTGTGCTCCTGGAGACCCCAAGCTCAGAAACAATCATTAAAAAGCATTCAGGGGCCGAGCATGGTGGCTCATGCCTGTAATCCTGGCACTTTAGGAGGCCAAAGCATGTGGGTCACTGGAGGTCAGGAGTTCAAGACCAGCCTGGCCAACATGGTGAAACCCTATCTCTACTGAAACTACAAAAATTAGCTGGGCATGGTGGCAGGTGCCTGTAATCCCAGTTACTCGGGAGGCTGAGGCAGGAGAATCACTTGAACCAGAGAGGCAGAGGCTGCAGGGAGCTGAGATGGCGCCACTGCACTCCAGCTTGGACGACAGAGTGACACTGACTCCAAAAAAAAAAAAAAAAAAAAAAGCAGGACCAAAAGGTGGAAGCAGGCTGTGTCCATCAATGGATGAATATGTTAGTATCATGTGGTCCATGCAGGCCATGAAAAGGAAGGACATTCTGAGACGAGGCCAGTCACAGACAGGCCGGCACTGTAGGATTCCACTCCTGCGAGGGGCCTCACGGGAGAGCTGTGAACTCCAAGGGGACGGGCAGTAGAAGAGCGGGTGCCCAGGGCTGAGGGGTGGGGAGTTGGGGTGAACGGGGCCAGAGCTCCAGTTGGGGAAGATGAGCAGGTTCTGTGGCTGGATGGTGGAGATGGCTGCACAGCACAGGAATGTGCTTATGCCCGGGACGCACACTTAAACATGGTGAGCGTGGTGTGTTTCGTGTGATGCATATGTCACAATTAAATATAACAGTCCAGAACAGGTGACAACGCTGGGGCACCTGACAGCAGAAGGGACACAGCCCCAAGTCCTAGGAAGAGACACCGCTGGCCTCTTGGGACTTAACTTGGCCTTTTTGGGTATGCCAACTTCCTCCGCACACACGGTCCATCTGTTTGTAAGACAAAGAGCAGCAGTGGCTGGAAAGAGGCAGGTTCTCCCTCTGCTCAGGAACAAGGAGAAGGAGGGTACTCAGTATGGCTCTGGACATGGAAGTTTCAGCAACACTGTGTGATGACCTGTGGCATTTCTGACCGTGCCACAGTCCTTACTCGTCTGCAGGAAAGCACATCAAGCTGCCACGCTGAGCCCACGGCAGGCAAGTGACAGAAGTTGTTGCTGCAAGAAGCGGCAGCCGAGAGCTCACAGGAAGAGAGGCTTTCAAAAACCAGGCTGCGAGCTTCGCAGCACCTGGATGGGGGAGGCCTCCCAGGATCCCGCTCATCGTGAGGGATCAGGCCCTCACATCCCCAGCCCACAGGATGTGCCTGGACTCCGGAAGCTCCTGGTGCAAAGCCCCGAGCTGTGAAGCAAAGGTCAGATCAAGTTTAGCAGGCTTTCAGAAGAGCTGGGTGAACACAAGCTCGCCACCCCTAAAAGGGTAACTTCTTCCCAGTCTGAACAATTACTGAGTGAGTCTGGGCCACCAGCAAACAACTTCCTGGTGGAGCTGCTTCCTGGCTGTGCAGGGCCACAGCTCCTCTGGGAGGGGCTGAGCATAGGACACAGGTGCTACCAGCACACCAGGTGAGGTTTATGAGCAAGCGCAGAAGACAGAGCAGAAAGGAAGAGAGATGCAGAGCAGCCAGGCAGCCCAAGGCCAGGGCCACACCCACCGGATTCCCTCAGAGAGTGTCTGCCCCAACCAGAGTCCAACCGTGAGCACGAGGCAGCCGCGTTAATCTGGAAGTCCCTGAGCAGCCCGAGCATGGAGCAATACTGTCAGTCCACACAGATGGCCCTGCACCACCTGCACACTGCCGCAGGGACAGGGTGTCTCCAGCCTGAGACTGGGACCATGGGTGCTTGGGTTCAAAGTCACATGAGCACCTGCTATGGTGCCAGGGAGGCGCGGGAGATGTGGTGGCACGAGGCAGACGAGATCCCTGGCCTCGGGCGCTCACAATTGACTGGGGGTATGGGATCAGACAATAAACATGCAAAGTCAGCAAATGCTGTGGTCTTCCACAAGGCACATGGGCCAGGGAAAAGAGTGTGTCAGGACAGGGGCACCTCTATGCAGAACAGCACCCTGTGACATCTCAGTGGAGGCCAGCGCTGCTTTTTGACGTGCGGGAGCCCTAAATGGCAACTGTGCCGGGGGGGGCTCCCGTCCCAGGCCATCGCAGCAGGATACTTTCAAGCTTCCACGCTCCCCAGCAGCCCACATCTTTCTTCATGGATAATTGACATAAAGAATTTGGCGAACACTGCAATATAGAGACTTCCAGAAGGAAAGGGGGCACGTCCAGTGACCAAGCAGCCACCTCACCTGCCACCATGGCTTCTCAGCCTCGACCTCAGCAGGTATCTCGACTCCATAGACCTGCAGGGCCAGGTAGAGCACTGCCACGGCTATATGCTGGGCCTGGAAGTGGAGGCACAGCCCCCCGTGGTAGCTGTCCCGCAGCAGGGCCCAGGCAGTGATGGCGACGGGAGTCCGCTGCCAGCTGTGGCGGTTCAGCCAGTTCTTGAGGGAAAGCAGGTAGTGGAGCAGGTACTGCAAAGACACGTGCGTCAGCCTTCAGGCTCACCACTGCGCTGAGGCCCCACCACCCGTCAGTCGCCCTCCCCATGCTGACAAAATCACATCAGCACCTACTCCAACCCTCCAGCAGCTTCCATGTCACGCAGGAAGGAGCCCCAAGGCCTCCTGCTGGCCCCATCTCCCACCCCTCCCACCCCGCCTTCCAGCATACTCCTTCTAGGGCCTTCGCACTCGCATTTGCAGAGCCCTCTGCCTGAAATCGGAGCCTGCTGCCTGAAATCGCTCACCCCATGCACCTGCCCACTCTCGTCCTCCAAGCCCAGCTCTAGGGAAACCTACCAGGGCCGACCCCACCGCCATCCCTCTCCACCACAGGGCCCGCTCTGGCCACCATGAAATCCCACGGGGCCTGGTGCTCCAGAGTACCCTCCTCATGGGCAGGACAGAGGTTGCTGCTCCCCATGCCTCTGGCCTGCTGCCAAGGGCACCTGCTGTCCTTGGCCACAACACCCAGATGACCTCCCAGCCCAGCTGCCAACTCCTGCTCTCAGAGTACAGATGTTCTGCCAGAACCTCACGCACTAAGAAAGCTGCTGCAAGCTCTCTGGACAGACTGGAACACACGTGTGTGCAACCCCAGCACGCCGTGCAGGAGGGATGCATCCGTCACCTTCCGCCCCAGCCCTGGCTGGAAGGAGGGGAAGGGGCTGGCAGGCTCTCAGCCACACCAAGCCATCAGTTCCCGACCCGGGCACAGATCACACAGCCCCCGAGACCTGAGTGCTGCTCTTTCCTAAGCCTTGTCGCCTTGACAACTCCACCCTGCAGCCACCAGCGCATCTCCACCGTCCCCCAGGATGCTGACCAAGCATTCTGCCCACGAAGACACTACTGTGCAGAAATCCCGGACCAGGGCTTTCCAGGGACTAAGGCGGGAGTGTGGAAGGCTGCACGAAGAACCCGTGCGGGAGGAACTGTCTCACCTTGGCTGTGGTGGTGGGTCCGTAAGCAGAGTCGTGATAAAATGGAACAGAAAAAAATACACACACGAGTACAAGTGGAAGTGGGGACGCCAGTGGCCTGTGTCGGTGCCGACAACCTGGCTGTGTTCCCCCCGGGGAAGACCGGGCCAAGGGTACATGTCACAACTGTGTGGGAATCTACAATGATCTCAATCAGAGTTTTGATGAAAAAGAATGCAACTCCTAGCCCAGAGCCCCAAACCTCAACTCCTCCATCTCTCTCTCCGGCCATCCTTCTGAGCTGCCCGCACGTGGGGCTGCGGTGCCCAGAGCATTGAGTGCCAGTGCGCCTAAGAGTTCCACTTTTCCCTTTTGCTGCTGTTTGAAATGGTTCTTCTGTTGAGACTCACACAATTCTAGAAGTTAAAAGCGATCTGGCTTTCCCCATGGCTTCCTAAGCACAGCTGAGCTGGATGTGTGCTCCGAGGCATCACAGCATCTCATGGGGATGGGGACTCTGGCCAGTCACGGAACCAGCCCGCTTCCCTGAGGCCCGGCGCGCACACCATCTATCTGGGCCACAGGAGCTGCCACAGCTTCAGCGGGCCGCACGGACCCCGCCCACAGGTGAGCAGGCAGAAAGGCAGAAGGTGAAATGAGAACTGGCTGAGAAAACCCACAGGAGTGGGACAGGAGAGGCCGGCCAACCCAGCCACGAAGCATGGAGCGGGAAGACCCAGTTCCCAGCCGCAGCCCTGCTCTCCTTCTGTGCTGTGCTCTTGTATGAGATGGGATGCACGTTCGTGATAAAGAACAAAGACCATGGCTCGAGCCTCTCCGAACAGGCACCGATTCCCCAGCATGTACCTTGTGTGGGTGCTGGAAGGAGACCTGGAAGCGCAGAACTCTCAGCATGAGAAGCTCACACTGCACAATGCTGTCTCGGAGCTCCCAGAAGCAGGAGTCCAATTCCAGGGGCTCACCGCTTGGGTTAAAGTACCTGCGCAGAGAAACGGCAAGGCCTCAGCCGCCAGGGCAGTTGTCCCTGAGAACGGGATGGCTCAAACTGCTTAAGTCACACGATGTCCAGATGCAAACTACACTGTTCATGTGCAGTAGATGAATATACAATCATCTTCATCTCCATGTCTAGTGTACAGAATGAAAACAGTAACCAACAGAGGAAAGAAGCCAGCTCCTAGTTTTAACCACACGGGCTGTCCGCTATCATTCAGCAAAACGTCAAGTGCAAAGACTGGCTGTTGGTGATGGCTCCAGAGGAACCGGAAGATTGAGCATGCCAAGTCGGTTGTGCCTCCTGTTGCACTCAGCCTGGCGTTAAGCAGTCTTCATCACCTGAGGTGGCAATGCCCAGGGCTCTCACTCTGGGCCCAAGGAACGTTTTTTTAAAATGTATTTTTATTTTTTATTTTTTGAGACAGGGTCTCGCTCTGTCTTTCAGGCTGGAGTACAGTGGTGTAGTCACAGCTCACTGCAGCCTTGACCTCCTGGGCTCAACCGATCCTCCTGTCTCAGCCTCCCGAGTAGCTGGAACCACAGGTGTGCGCCACCACGCCCGGCTAATTTTTGTATTTTTGGTAGAGACGAGGTTTCACCATGTTGACCAGGCTGATCTTGAACTCCTGGGCTCAAGCGATCCACCCGCCTCAGCCTCCCAAAGTGCTGGGATTACAGGCGTGAGCCACTGCGCCCGGCCATCCAAGGAATGTATTTAAGCATCTCATGGGAATGACGTACTCCAAAAAGTGAACATTTCTCACTTTTATATTAACCAGACTGTCTTTCCTTCCTTCCAGATCTTTCTGTCCTGCTTATATTGTAAACGTCCACTACCTTCCTACCTACGCAAGATTCCCTGAGAGGGTCATGAACGGGATTCCCATTCAAACCATCAAAACTCTCCGACAACTCATCCCCCCAGCGGCTCACTCATTTCTGATTTCCGGCAGGAGCCCGGCCCATGTCCATGTCTAACTAGGGCTCCACAGACGTCCCTCCACTGCTCCTCCCTGCTGAGGCCCGGTAATGACGGGCGGCCTCCGGTGGCTCCCCGCCTGTCTTTGCCTCCATCGCTCATGTGCACTGTGGACCTGCCATGCTCAGGAGGTGGGGAGTGCTTTTTCCATTACCTGTTCCTTGACAAAGAAGTAGAACAGAATCATTTTCTTTCCTAACGATTAGAGTTCCTGGAAAGACTCATGACGCATGGCCAGTTAGCAACTTGCCACAGATCACATAGCTTGCTCCTGGACTCCTGGGCCTTGGTGAACACCCTGCAACCTGCCCCAGCAGGAACACACCTGCTTGGTCCAGCTGTGCCACGCCCATGCCCATGCCCACAGCAGGGCGAGGCTCCTGAGCAACTGGCACCCCACACCTGGCTGGGTCCACACCCTCCCACTGCAGGCAAGCTCTTCTGTGTGCAGCCGTCCCTGTCTAAGACTTCAACAGAATCTTCTTTGACATGCCTCTCCAAGCTCCCTCTGCTCAAGCCCTGCCTCTAGCGTCCATCCAGCTTTCCAGACTCCCCATAATCTGGCCCAGCTTCTCTCTCACAAACCCCACTGGCCTCTGACATCAGGCTCCTTCTCATGTTTGCTGCTAGTGTTTCTGGCCCTGGTTCAAGGCCATCCAGGTACTTCCAAGCTCCATTGCTGGCACGTGCTGGGAAGGGCGCCATGGGAGCCTTCCCTGCCCTTCCCCCACAGGTAGACACCAGGAGGCCCACCCAAATGCCTCAGCCTGAAAGCCATTACCTGTTGGACACATTGATGATATCACGAGTCCGCAGATGCTGCTCTTCCACTTTGCCAGCCAAGTAAATGGAAGACATGGCGATCAAGTAAGGGTCATAGGCATCCAGGCTGTTCTCGCAGAAGAACTTATGGTAAATGGTGCAAGCAGTGGCAATGGGAATGGACCGCATCCCCAGCTTGACACCTGCAGAGAGAAAGCCGGCAAGAGAGGACTTGAATCCAGTGCTGGCTCACTGCTCCAGTGAGGCACAGCCCTGCCTGGACAAGTCTAAGAGCTGCCACCAGAGCTGGTGGCTCCTGCTGGGCCTCTCGCTGGGTTCTCAGACTCTAACGGGCGACCAAAGCCCCTGGGGATGGTGTTCAAATGCAGACCCCCCCTTCCGTAGGTCTGCAGCTCTGAGATTCTGCACTTCTGACAAGCCCCAGGTCATGCCCATGTCAGGGGTCTGTAGACCACGCTCTGAGAAACAAGGGTTCCGAGTACTGCTCAGTTAGCAACTGGCAAGGCAGCTTCTGCAAAATCCTGGGAAAGGACCATAAGCTGCTGTGTATCTGGGTTCATCTTAGCAAGCAGTTAGCTGGAGGTCACCCATCCCACAGCTACAATGACATAAGGGAAATGGCCTCACGGGTGCCACAAGTCCCAAAGTCACAGTGAAAGGTTATACTGAGCACTGGTGTCCTAGTCCACAGGTTAGAAGAGGCGAGCAAAGCAAGCAGGGTGACGGCGGACAGTAACCACCTGCATTGCAGAGAAAAGCCAACGTTTACGGCCACGGCCAGGCACCAGGGATGGACACCGACACATTAAAAAGCGGGCGGGGGATGCTGGCTTATGCCTGTAATCCCAGCACTTGGGGAGGCTAAGGCAGCAGGACCACCTGAGCCCAGGAATTCGAGACCAGCCTGGGCAACAGCGTGAGACCCTGTCTCTACAACAAAAAAGAAAGAACACAATTTTTAAGGTGAACAAAACTCAAACACCAGAGCACAACTCAGTGGATTCACCTAGGGGTTAAAAGCCCATCCCCAGTACATCCCTGAGCAGCTCCTAAGAAAATCACTGCCCTGGTGCATAAAACCAAAACAAGTTCACAACAACCAGGGTTCACAAAAGAAGGTGGAGAACAACCCGCAATCGCCCATGAAAGGGCGGTTAGCATCTTCTGCCTAAGAAGGTGGATTCGCTCCCTAGGGCTACTGCAACACATCACCACAAATTCAGCCACTTCAACCACACACATTTATACTCTTCCGATTCTGGAGATCAGAAGTCCAGCACAAGCCTAGAGGGCTAAGATCAATGTCCCAACAGGACTGGCTCGTTCTGGAGGCTCCATGGGAGAATCTGCTTCCTTGCCTTTTCTAGTTTCTAGAGGAGGGCTGCATTCCCTGGTTGCTGGCTCCTTCTTCCATTGCTTCTAAGTCTGCTTCTGTCCTCACGTGGCCTTGTTTGTGACTCCTGCCTTTCTCTTATAAGGATGGGGGTGGTTATGCCGGGCCCACCCAGATCATCTAGGATAATCTCCCATCTCAAAGTCTGATCACATCTTCAAAGTCTCTTTTGCTATATAACATGATATTAACAGGTTCCAGGGATTACGACAGGGACATATTTGGGAGATCAGCATTTAGTCTCCTACAAAGAACAAAGGTTTGTGCAATACATTTTATAAAGAAGTCCTTCAGAAGGTGTAAACTTGTTGTATATTGGTAACTCCTATCTGGGACCCCTCATTCCACGATATGCCAGATGAGTTGCTGTTACTGACATGATCTTCCAAGCCTTGTTTTTACAGAGCAAACCCCAGTTCACACGGAGCCTCCGAGCACATGATGGTAGCAGATGAGGCATCACTGCCATCCTTCCCTAATACACTTTGCAACTCTTCTTGCAAATTAGAGTAAATTGACATATTACTGGGATGAACAGTTCCGCAGCATTCCTCCAACTCTCTGCCCGCCTTAACTAGAAAGCACATCTGTCCAACCCTTCTTCCCCAAACAGTGCACAAAAGGCAGTAAAGGTAAGAAATAATCGTCTGCCAACTAACGGTATCTCCTATCAAGGTACTATTGATGGGCCAGGCGACGTGGCTCAGGCCTGCAATCCCAGCACTTTGGGAGGCCAAGAGGGTGGATTACCTGAGGTCAGGAGTTCAAGATCATCCTGGCCAACATAGTGAAACCATCTCTACTAAAAATACAAACGTTAGCGGGGCATGGAGGCTAAGCTAGTAGTCCCAGCTAGTCGGGGGGCTGAGGCAGGAGTACTGCTTGAACCCGTGAGGCAGAGGCTGCAGTTGGCGGAGATCGTGCCACTGCACTCCAGCCTGGCCTCCAGAGCAGGACTCTGTCTTAAAAAAAAAAAATACTGTTGATGGAATGATGGAAACAATGTTTCTACAGAGAGCCCGGCTTAACCACCTTGCCTGGGAAGCGCGGCGCCAGACACTATTGTGGATGCCCCAGCAGGGTGCTGAACAGACTGCAGCCTAGGTACTCGGAGTGACAGGAACTCCCGGACAGCGTGCTCCAAACGGCTCCGCGCGACCGAGCGCCATAAATTCTCCCGGAATGCAGGGCCGCGGGTGCGGCAGAACGCGTGGCGCAAAGCGCAGAGCTGCGGGCGCCCGGGCCGGTCCCCGCCTCGCTGGAGATCCGACCCGGGCACGTACTCTCCTAGGGCCTGCACACCGGTCCGCGCAATGGAGACACCTTGCGGCTCGCGGCCCAGCACACCGGGCGCGGCGCAAGGGCCTCCCGGCCTCCCAGCCTCCGCTTCGGTGAGCATTCCCTCAGGCCGGCCTGGCCATCCGCGCCCGCTCCGCAAAGGGGCCCCGGCGCCGCCTGCCCCCGCCTCTCCCAGCCCGCCCCCGGCAGCGGTTACCTGCGTCCATGATGAACCTCGCCATTCGGAAGTGCACCCTGGATTCGGGCGCCGGCCGTCTCTCTGGGCCACGCGCTATGAGTCCTCTTCCGCCGCCCTCCGGGCCTTCCATGAGGCCCCGCGGCCCCGGCGGAAGGAAAAGCGGCCCCGGCGCGCAGAGGCCGGCAGAGCGGAGGCGGGGGGTACTCGCGGCGGGTGCGACCGCGCCACCCGGCCACGTCCCGCCCCGCCCCGCCGCTCCCCTGACCCGCCCCTCAGGGCCCGCACCCCAGGGTGAGCGCGCGCCTGCGCCACAAAGGCTGTCGGGCCGCATGCGCAAGCGCCGGCGCAGGCGCAGAGGCCAACACCGCCCAGCAGCCAGCGAGGGTCAACCGGTCCCTGGACGCCTCGAGCCCCGCCCCTGGGAGACGCAGGCTTCTCCCTCAGGAGCGGGACCCCGTGGAGCTGCTCTGAGTCCTGCGGGAGGGCACCTTCGGTCACCCGAGCCGCAAATCCCCGCGATCAGAAGAAGATGTCTTTGGTGAAGCGTGGCTTTGGCCAGGGACAGTCGGCAGCGCCCGCCAAGCCCTGGGCAAGGGGGACGCCTGCAGGAGTTCACATGGAGGCGCCGGTGTCTGCGGTCTGAGTAGGCAGCGGCCACCGGAAAAGCTGCTAGTGTTTGCGAAGCCCGATCCACCGACACCTCAAGTAAATGTTCACAAAATTCCAAGAGGGCCTTTTCGAATGGACGCATGAAGGGTGTTTGTCTCTGGATCATCCAGTCTCCCAGGATCGGTTGGGAATCTAGCCTCTGCTTGCCTTTCCAGCCCGACACACAGTAGGAGCCTAACAAATGTTTGTTGAATGAATGTTGAATATGAAACTCATGTATTTACCATCCCATTTTTCATTCATGCCTTCCACAAGCAGGAAATGGTGCATCAGGCTTTAGGGACATGGAACCCCAAAGGGACTCCCAAGCTAGTGACAATCACTTGAGTCATTCAGATCATTGCTACAGTGCGACCCCACAGCTGGCAGTATGGAGAGGAAAAAGTCACTGCTCCTTCCTCAGCACCCCCTGCTTCCACCACACTCCCCAAGTCCTCTCTCCATCCCAGCTGGGTTAGCTTCCTGAGGCTACTGTAACAAATGACCTCAAATTGGGTAGTTAAAAACAGCAGAAACATCTCCTCTCTGGATTAGACACCTGAAATGGAGGTGACAGCAGGGCTTTGCTTTCTCTTCCAGCTTTGGTAGCCTGCGTCCATCCTGGGCTCACGGCGTCATCACTGCAGTCTCCGCCTCCACCTGGCCTTCTCCCTGTCTTCTGTCTCTTATAAGCACACCTGTCACTGGATTAAGGCTCTCCTACATAATCCAGGAGGAGCTCATTTCAACATCCTTATCTTCATTGCATCTTGCAAAGGCCCTTTTGCTAAATAAATAAGCTCACAATCACAGGGGTTAGGACACGGACACACCTTTTGGTGGCTGCCATTCAGCCCACAATACCAACCGCCAGAGCAAGCTTTCTAAAAGGCAAGGCTGAACAGGCCCTGCCCTGCCTAACACCCTCCAGGGTCCTTTCATCTTCAGGAGAAAATGTGAGGTCTCAGCCTCACATGCTGGTCCTTGTAGAGTCACCTAATCGACTGACCGGCCTCGGATCTCACCATTTTGCCATTCATGGCAGAAGCCTTCAGCAGGTCCCTCAAAAGGTTATGGTCTCCCAGCTGAAAGTCTCTGCACATATTTTGCCTGGTGAAGGAATTACTGCTCCACTTCCATCACCCAGCTTGCTCTTGTCTGTAAGTGCACGGGTGTGCACATGTGTGTGCATATGTGTGTGTGTGGACAGACCCAGGGTCCTGCTGCTAACACCTGCCATGCCTTGAGCACTGTGTCTGTCCCCAAGCTGTGAGCAGCCCCACCCTCTCCCCAGCCCAAGGACCAGCCACAGCTAGATCCGGAAGGCTCAAATCCACGTTCCCTAAAGCAGCTATGGGCCTTGGAGGATCAGGCTGCTGCCTCTGAGCGTCCCCCTACCACCACATGTGTGCACACTACAACACACACCCCCATGCACATGCACACATGCATTCCCCTCCCATACATACATGCACATGTACACACACACATATGCGAGCACCTCAAATCGTATGGTGCTTCCCTCAGGCCCCTGGCCTGGTGGCCCGCCTGTCCTCTAGGCACAGCCCGAACTCCTTCTCCTCTGGGCCTTATGTGCTAAGCAAGTAAAAGTCACCTGGGAATGTGAGCCGAGAGAATGACTCAATGAACACGTGAATTTTTAAAGCCCTGGGTCACAGGGCACCCTCCTGGCAGGCACCTCAGCGCAGTGGTTGATAAATGAATAATTCACTAGCCACCAACTGAAACCAGCAAACCTTTAGGCAGCACCTCCGCTCCCACTTTCAAGGCTGTCCCCATTGTACCAAACGTGGCATCCCCCATCTCATCGACCCTGGCTCAGATGGTGAGCTCCTTGAGGGCTGAAGCCTGGTTCTCCACCCCAGGCTCAGCCAAAAGAAGAGGTACCATAAAGGTAGGGAACAGTCACCATCAGAAGCGAGATTCTGTAATATTTGCCAACGTTTCCTTAGCTAATCCTCACCATGTGCCCCTACACTGATGAGACCACAGCCTCCCCTCACAATAGCACTATTATCGAAAAGAGTGAGTGACTCATTGCAAGGAACGGGACTCAGGCTGAAGCTCCAAGGATGAGGCAGAGAAAGAGGGAAGAGGCACTTCGGGTACAGAGGAGAGGCTGTGCACAGGCAAGGCCTGTGGTCTTCAAAAAGCAGGGGCAGGGCCGGGCATGGTGGTTCATTCCTATAATCGCAGCACTTTGGGAGGCCGAGGCAGGCAGATCGCCTGAGGTCAGGAGTTCGAGACCAGCCTGACCTTCATTTTTGTAGGTGATGCTCCTCAATGTAGAGATTATGTCATATCACTGGGAGTTGTCAAACCTCTTCTGTCCTTCATCAGTCCCTCCATTCCCATCACCTTCCTTCGGAACATCACATGGGTCATTGTGATGGAGAAACCCCATCTCTACTAAAAATACAAAATTAGCTGGGCCTGGTGGCACATGCCTGTAATGCCAGCTACTCGGGAGGCTGACGCAGGAGAATCGCTGGAATTCGGGAGGCAGAGGTTTCAGTGAGCAGCTAAGATCATGCCATTGCGCTCCAGCCTGGGCAATAAGAGTGAAACTTCCTCTCAAAAACAAAACAAAACAAAATGCAGCGGCAATTTCCAAAGCACCTGCCCTGTCCTGGTCTTCATCCTGGCAGCCTCATCAAAGTCCAGGCCCACCACTTGTCCTTAGAAACTCCTCGATACCTGGGAACTTCATGCCACAGTCACCTCTCCCCCTCTCCACAGTGCTCCAGGCCAGCTCCCTGTCACCATCAGCAACATTCACAGCCTCCATCTCTGTTCTGCCTCCCCGTTCCCCACTGCCTGCCCACCCTTCATCTTTATTATTATTATTATTTGAGAGAGAGTCTCACTCTGTCACCCAAGCTGGAGTACAGCGGTGCGATCTTGGCTCACTGCAACCTCCGCCTCCCGGGTTCAAGCGATTCTCCCTCCTCAGCCTCCTGAGTAGCTGGGATTACAGGCCAGGCGTGCACCACCATGCCCGGCTAATTTTTCATATTTTTAGTAGAGACAGGGTTTCACCATGTTGGTCAGGCTGGTCTAGAACTCCTGACCTCAGGTAATTTGCCCGCCTTGGCCTCCCAAAATGCTGGAATTACAGGTGTGAGCCACCGCACCTGGTCAAATTATAACTTTTTGGTGAATCTACTGCCTGGTGTTATTTTCTTTTTCCGAGATTCGAGTAAACAGGAGCTCAATAGAGTAAATGTGTGCAAGCTCTGAGCGTGCACAGGATCTTGGGTGTGACCAAGTTGGACCTAAGGAGCAGTGCTGCCAGTCAGGCATGAGGGCTGGAAAATCCACCCCAGCAATAGATGTGCAGAAGACTGAAGTCAGATGAGTGGGTGCCAGGGTCAGGGAGGGGCACCGGGAGTGGCTGCTGATGGACACGGGGTGATAAGGTGTTCCGGAGTTAGATAGTGGCGACGGTTGCACAACTCTGTGAATACATTAAAGGCCATTGAGTTGTACACTTTAAATGGGTGAATTTTACGGTATGTGAATTATGTCTGAATCAATCCATTATTTTTGAAAACTACAACATGCAGTCGTGCCACTGAGGACAAAATCTTCTTATGGGGAGAAGGGGTTTCACAGGGAAGAGCTGGGAGACTGGCCAGCAAAGAGAGTTGGAGGGCAGCGCAGCTGGAAGGAGCGGGCAACATCACACAGCCAGGAAGCTCTCAGAAGGGCCAAGTGAACGCAAGGAGCTAAGAAGCTCAGGGCGTCGGCAGGACAGCCACAGCAAGGACCCCTGTTAGCCCAGGGACTCCTCCTGACAGCGAGGAGGCAGTGCAGGAAGGGACCAGCGCCGGGTATACCCTCAAAGTTCTTCAACAAGGCCAGCGAGGTCACCTCTGAAAAAAGGCTCTGCTGTGATGGTTGGAGATGGGGGATCCTGGGTGAGAGGGTGCGCAGCAGCCAGAGTGGGAGCTGACGAAGACACCTTGGCCCAAGTCTGTCTCCTGGGCAGCCCCTGAGCCCCTCCTGTGATGAGCAGCTGGCTCCCTGGCTCGGGTGGGTGAAGGCTCCTACAGCAGGAGGCGCCTTGTGGAAGCTCCTGTCCTGCAACCCCATGGGGACTCCATTCACAGCCAGTGGTCCCACTGTGGCCCTCTCGCTGGAGCAAAGCAGGAAAGCTACTGGCAAATGATGTGCACAGAGAACTTCAGAAGTTTCCACCTGCGCCAAAGAGCAACGTTATGCTTTTGCTACCCTCCCCCTAGGACACTTCAGCTCTCTGGCTCTGTACCTGGTCTGTCTCCAGGGTCCTTGACCTCACTGTCCCTCACAGGTCACACAGTTCCACTCTATCCATGACAATATGCTGACAGGATATGGGGACCAGGAGCAAGTGTCTGAGGAAGGGAGGGAGGGAAGAGGTCAAGGTATTGGGAGAGACGAAGGAGGCCTGCCTGTAGGCATGAGTTAGTCAATTGTCATGCATTTACCAGGCCCTGAATGTGTTACTTTCCTATGGGGTATTTGTACAAAAGTATCAAAGTGAAGATGTATTTGCTTCCATGTGCAGTCCTCCCTTCCCCCTTTCCTGTGGCTGTGGTAACAGTAACACAACACAAATGTGCTCTCTTGCAGCTCTGGAGGCCAGAAGCCTGAGATCAAGGTGTGTGCAGGACGGTGTTCCCTCCTCTGGAAGCTCTGGGGAAGGCTCATTCCTGCCTCTCCCGGTTCCTGGGGGATGCAGGCGTCCCCTGGCTTGTGGCGGCACCGCTCTATTCTCTGTGAATCCACGTGGCCTTCTCCTCCGTGTTTGTGACTTCTTTCCTTCTTATCGGGACACCTGTCATTGGATTCAGGCCCCTAATCCAGGATGATCTTATCTCCAGATCCTTCAGTTAATCACATCTGCACAGACACTTTTTCCAAATAAGGTTCCAATCACTGAGTTCAGAGGGTTTGTGATTCTGCCTCCCACAGGCTTCTTACCTGAAGTGAGGCCAACCTCAGCCAGAGCACGTGCCCAAACGGTCCCCTCAGCCATCTTTATCTGTCCAAGGCTGCAAGGGGTGAGGGAAGAAAAACAGCCACTCCTTGAGAGGGCGCCGGTTAGGCAAGACCCTCAGGTCCCATCCAGAGGACAAAGTGGATGTCCAGGAAGGAAGCTGAGGACTCGGGGCTCTTGCTGTTGGTGGACCATGAGCTCCAGAGGCCCCAGGACAGCTTTCTGGGGTCAGGGAAGGCTGGGCAACAAAGTGGGACAAGGGGCTATGCAGAGCCATGAGGGGATTAGCAGGTGGGAGGTCGGGAAAGATCAGGAGTTACGAGTTTGTGTAATGATATAGATAGGGATGAGTCCTGTCAGATGAGGCACTGAACTAGGGGGTGTCATGGACTGAATGGCACCCCCAAAAATCTGTCTACACCCTACTCCCCAGAGCCTGTGAGTGGGACCTCACCTGGAAAAAGGGTGATAGAGTTTGGATATTTGTCCCCTCCAAATCTCACGTTGAAAGGCGATTGTCAGTGTTGGAGGTGGGACCTGGTGGGAGGTGTCTGGGTCCTGGGGCGGATCCCTCATGAATGGCTTGGGCCATGCCCTTGATGGTGAGGGAGTTCCTCTCTGAGTCCACGTGGCATCTGGTTGTTTAGATGTGTGCTGCCTCCTCCCCACCTTGCTGCTCCTGCTTTTGCCATGTGATGTGCCTGCTCCCCGTTCCCCTTTGTCATGATTGAAAGCTCCCAGAGGCTTCGCCAGCACCCCACCTCCTTCCTGCACAGCCTACAGAGCCATGAGCCAATTAAACCACCATTCTTTATTTTCTTTCTTTTTTTTTTTTTTTTTTCCTTTAGACGGAGTTTCACTCCTGTTGCCTGGGCTGGAGTGCAATGGCACAATCTCTGCTCACTGCAACCTCCACCTCCTGGGTTCAAGCCATTCTCCTGCCTCAGCCTCCCTAGTAGTTGGGACTATAGTCACACACCACCACACCTGGCTAATTTTGTATTTTTTGTAGAGACAGGGTTTCACCAGGTTGTCCATGCTAGTCTCGAACTCCTGACCTCAGGTGATCTGCCCGCCTCAGCCTCCCAAAGTGCTGGGATTACAGGCATGAGGTACCGCGCCAGGCCGTATTTTCTTTATGTCAGTGCAAGAAAGTCCTAATACGCAGGGTCTTTGCAGATGTAATGAAGTTAAGGCTCTCAAGATGAGCTCATCCTGGAATACTTGGGTGGACCCTAAATCCAGCAACATACGTCCTTATAAGAAAAGAAGACAGCAGAGAAGAGGAGGCCGCTAGGTGAAGATAGAAGCAGAGAGTGTGGTAATGTGGCCTCCAGCCAAGGAGCACGTGCTGCCTCCCAAAGCTAGAAGAGGCAGGAAGAGCCCCCATTGAGTCCCCAGCTTCTAGAAGAGCAAGGTTGATTTCAGGCTATCTGGCCTCCAGGGCTGTGAAAGACTACATTTCTGTTCTTTTAAGTGACCTACTTTGTGCTATTTTGTTAAGACAAACACAGGAAATTAACACAGACGGGTAAATAAGGGAGTGTCTAAGCCTTTCCCTGACGTCTCTTGGACTCGAGGCTGCCTAGGGAAGGTGAGAGTCACCTCCAAAGCGTAGGTCCCTTCTGAACCCCTAGTGGTGGAGGGAAGGAGGCTCAAGGAGGTGTAATCTTTATCCAGGCACATGGGAAAATAAAACAGACGAAGAGAATACAGAGGAAGAAATCAGATCTAAGGGCAGGTGGCTTCCTGACGTCACCCTGCATGTCAGTGTCACTTCAGATGTAAAGGTTTTAGCTCCTAGCCCAGTGTTATCCCAAATGCCTCCTCACTGAGGTTAGAAAGTGAAGCCGGATCAGTTTCACCTCTCTGCTGTATACAGTGCCTTCTGCAGTTTGCTAACTCAGCCATCTCAGTTGCTTCCACTTCTCTGGATTCCTGTTGTTTGCATTGCTGAGGGTCAGGTGCCTTCCCCGCCCTCCTCCTGGCTTCCCTGCTCCTGCATCTTTGGCCATGAGACTAGCACAGGCCAGATTTTCACTTGTGTGCCCACCAGCATTTGATTAACTCTGTCTCTAAGATTCTAAGTCCAGACTGAGAATCTGATTGAATGAGCCTAGTTTGCAAACTGATCCCCCGAAACAGGAAAGCACATTTTGTCAAATCATCTGGGGGAGGGTCTCAGGTATGAACCAGATAAGTGGGACCGTGTGCCAGTGAGGTTCCTGTGGGGAGGGAGGCAGTGAGCCACCATTGCAGTCCAAGAATCCAGACACACCCATTTGGCAGGCTCACTGCAGGGGTGCGTTGGGCCAAGGCATTGCCTCAGGTGTCACAGTTTGTGCACCACTCACACCATATACCTAGAAAGGGACTCAGGGAAAAACATGGGTGAGCCCAGTCAGAGATCTTGTCTTTGCTGTTCGCTCGCCGAGCAGAGAAGTCAAAGCCTCGGTTCTCTTGGCAGTCAATAGAGAAGGTCTAAACTGATAGCTGGACCAACAGTAATATGGAGGTAATGCAAAATAAGGGAGAAAACGCTCTCTACTTGCAGATAACATAATCTTATATGAAGAAAGTCCTAAGGAATACACACCCAAAAAATCCTATTACGAGATTAATATACAAAAATCAACCATATTTCTATACACTACCAAAGAATTACCCCAAATTAAATTAAGAAACAGTTCCCTTTACAATAGCATCAAAAAGAATAAAATACTTAGAAATAAATGTTTAAAAGTAAGGCAAGGCCAAGTGTGGTGGCTCACGCCTGTAATCCCAGCACTTTGGGAGGCCGAGGTGGGCAGATCACCTGAGGTCAGGAGTTCGAGATCAGCCTGGCCAACATGGTGAAACCCTGTCTCTTCTAAAAATACAAAAATTAGCCAGGCGTGATGGCCCACTCTATAATCCCAGTTACTCAGAAGGCTGAGGCACGACAATCACTTGAACCCCGGAGATGGAGGTTGCAGTGAGCTGAGACCACCACACTGCACTCTTGCCTGGCCAACAAAGTGAGACTCCATCTCAAAAAAAAAAAAAGAAAGAAAGAAAGGCAAAACTTGGATAATATATTATGGAAAGACATTAAAGAGGAGCTAAACAAATGGAAAGATATCCCAGATTCATGGTTCAAAATACATAAAATACATAATACTATCAAGATGACAATACTCTCTAAATTGATCTACAAGTTCAATGGAATCCTTATCAGAATCCCAGCTGGCTTAAATAAGAAAGAAAGAGAGAGAGAGAGAAGACAAGAAAATCCTAGCTGGCTTTTGTGCAGAAATTGACAAGCTGATCCTATAATGCATATGAAAATGCAAGAAACTCAGAATAGCCAAAACAATCTTGAAAAAAATAGTTACAGCTTTTAATTTTCCAAGACTCACATTTCCTAATTTCAAAACTTAACAGAAAGCTACAGGACTCAAGACTGTGTGGTACTGGCACAAATATAGACTTATACATCAATTGAACAGAATTAAGAATTCATAAATAAACCCTTACATCTATGATCAATTGATTTTTGCCAAGGGTGCCGAGACTATTCAACGGGAGAAAGAATAGTCTGTTTAACAAATGGTGTTGAGACAATTAGATATTCACATGCAAAAGAATGAACTTGGACCCCTAGCTCAGACCATATACAAAAATTAACTCAAAATGGATCATATATCTAAATGTAAGAGCTAAAACTATTTTTTAAAAAAGAGCTAAAACTATAAAACTCTTGGAAGAAAACACAGGAGTAAACCTTGATGACCTTGGCTTAGGCAATGCTTTCTTAGAAAGGATATCCAAAGTATCGGCCAGGCGCGGTGGCTCACACCTGCAATCGCAGCACTTTGGGAGGCCGAGGCAGGTGGATCACGAAGTCAAGAGATTGAGACCATCCTGGCCAACATGGCGAAACCCCATCTCTACTAAAAATACAAAAATTAGCTGGGTGTGGTGGCGCGCACCTGTAGTCCCAGCTACTCAGGAGGCTGAGGCAGCAGAATTGCTCAAACCCGGCAGGTGGAGGTTGCAGTGAGCCAAGATCGTGCCACTGCACTCCAGCCTGGCAACAGAGAGAGATTCTGTCTCAAAAATAAATAATTAATTAATTAAAAGAAAGGATATCCAAGTTATCAAACAAGTAAAGAAAAAAATAAATTGGAAAATGAAAAACTGTTGTGCTTTAAGGGCACCATCAAGAAAGTGAAAAGACAACCCATGAGATAACAGAACCTGTCTTCAAATTAGATAGCTGATAATTGACTTGTATCTAGAACATATAAAGAACCAATGCAACTCAATAATGAAAAGAAATAGCTCGATTACAATTGGGTAAAGGGATTCTGTTCACTGCTGCTCTCCTTATGTTGCTACTGTGGTTCCGAGGCAGTGGGAAGAGATGTGGCCCCTGTACCCGAGGAACTGGACATGCTGAAGCCAGAGGAGGATTTCAGGCAGTTTCTGCTCCCAGTCATCCACGAGATGCACAAGGACATCGCTTCACCGATGAGCACTGGCAGGCATAAGAGCGGAAGAGGAGCACGCTGTGGGAGATAGACAATATGCTCATCCAGATCAAAACCAGGTGGAGGCCTCAAAGGAGGATCCTCAACCGTCTCCACAACCCGAGCGATGCGGTGGAGAGCATGGTGGCCAAAAGCTGCCAGAAGGCGGAGAAGGCCAAGGAAATACCGAAGATGACACAGATGCTGGTGGGGTTGGTGCAGAGGATAGAGACGAATGAGCCGAGCGCAAGGTCGGCAGTTTACAGCCGATGGATTCGGATCAACTGATGGAGATTGCCTGACACCCAGGAGAAGCTGAAACCAGAAACCAGAGAGCCTTAGCTTTTTTTTTTTTTTCCCCTCCTCTGTTCACGCTCTGTCCTCACTCACACTCAGTTCTCTGCTATGATCTGTGGTTGATGACCTCAATATGAGTTTTGATCATTAAGAGCTTTTGTCTGGGGAAGTACCTCTCATCTGGAAACTGCTCTCACATGCAGGAATGAGGGCCTAGACTGTAAGCTCTTGCAGCAGTCACATTTGTCCCCAAGCTTTGGTTGTTATTTCTAAATTTTTGAGGTGCTTTGCTCTTTCTTGTGTGACCTGATAGCTCCCTGGAACTTTGGGTCTGTGTGTGACACATGAGGCTCACAGTTGGAGTTCTCCAGCTCTGGAGGTGCTGAAGGCGCTGCAATCATTCTAGAAGACGATTCCATGTGGCAGCTACTGAAGAAAGGACCAGACTTCAACGGGGAGTGTGGATGGGCCGACCTGGCTGGGACTCATGAATCTGGAGAAGAGCTGGAGAATGGATAGCATTATCTGTATTTGGGAACTTTAATTTCTGTGAGAGACCAAAGGAGGAGAGATGCATTTTGTTCAAAATTTCAATTTTATGTGGTTCACTCTCTGATGTAACCTGTCTGGTGAGTTTGTTTGGACAACCTAATTCAGCTTTATCTGATGTGGAACCTAAAATGGAGGATGAGGTTTTGATATTTTGTACAAGTTGATCAATACCCTGATGCATTTTGGGGACTTGGCATAAAATGAAAGAGATTTGCAAAGGCCCTTGAGGGGCTGGGGGTTGAGAGTGTGGAACTGTTCATTGGACCCTCAACTGGACTGCAAAAAGCACCTTCAAGGTTCATACATTGTTCAGCTATAAGTTCCTTTGAGTAGCAAACATGACAAATATTTGAGGTCAAAACCCTACTATGTTTAAAAAAGAAACTTACCATGTTAATAAAAAGTATTCATTTGCTTGAAAAGAAAAAAAATGTGGGTAAAGGATTTAAACGGACATTTCTAAAAAGACCATATACAAATGTGCCATGAGCACATGAAAAATTGGTCAACATCACTAGTCACTAGTGATGCAGATTGCAAATCAAAACTAGAATGAAGCCGGGCACAGTGGCTCACGCCTGTAATCCCAGCATTTTGAGAGGCCGAGGCAGGCAGATCACCTGCGGTCAGGTGTTCAACACCAGCCTGGACAACATGGTGAAACCCTGTCTCTACTAAAGATACTAAAATTAGCCAGACGTGGTGGAAGGTGCCTGTAATCCTAGCTATTTGGGAGGCTGAGCCAGGAGAATCTCTTGAACCTGGGAGGCGGAGGTTGCAGTGAGCTGAGATCATGCCACTACACTCCCGCCTGGGCGACAAAGTGAGACTCTGTCTCAAAAAAGAAAAAATACAGAAAACTAGAATGAGATACAATTCACACCTGTTAGGATGACTATAGTAACATTAAAATGGAAAATAAGTGTTTGTTTGGAGAGGCTATGGAGAAATTAGAACCCTCATGCATTGTTTGTAAGATGTTAAATGGTTATAGCCATTTGGGAAAACAGTCCGGCAGTTCCTGCAAAGGTTAAACATAAAGTAACCATGTGACCTAGCAATTCCACTCCTAGCTATACACCCAAAAGAACTGAAAACATATGCCCACACCAGATCTTGTACATGAATGTTCATAGCAGACTTATTCATAATAGCCAAAAAGCAGAAACAACTCAAATGTCCATCAATAGACGAATAAACAAAATGTGGCGTATCCAGGCAACAGAATATTATTCAGCCCCCCAAAAGCAAAAGAAACACTGGTCCATGCTGCCATATGGATGAACCTTGAAAACATGATGCCAAGACAAAGAAGCCAGACACAAAAGGCCACAAGATTTTATCAGTCCATTTCTATGACAGATTGGAACAGGCAAATCCATAGAAAGGAAGATGAGTGGTTGCCAGGAATGAGGGGAGAATGAGGAGTTAGTGCTTAGTTGATACAGGGTTCCCGGTGGGGGTGATGAAAACATTCTGGAATGAGATCATGGTGATGGTTACATAGCTCTATGAATATTTTTTAAAGTATTGCATTGTACACTTAAAAATTTTTTTTGTAAAGGCAGGGTTTTGCCATGTTGTCCAGGCTGGTGTTGAACTCCTGGACTCCAGGAGTGATCCACCCACCATGGCCTCTCAAACTGTTGGGATTACAGGCATGAGGCGCCATGCCTGGCATGTATAGTTTAAATGGGGGAACTGGGTGAAGGGTACATGGGACCTCCCTGCACTGTCTTTCGAGCTTCCTGTGAATCTATTATAACTGAAAATAAAGACCAGCCAACAAAAAAGGTGTCAGCTGGACTGGGCTCATTCAGTTCCTTGGCGCTGTAAGGTCTCCTTTCTCCTTCTGGCCGTCGGTGGTTCCAAGAGCTCTTCCCATCATCTTTCCATCTTTCTGACTTCCGCTTCTGGCCTCGGCCAGTGAAGCTCTGCTTGTGTGAGCTCATCTCCCTATGTTAAGCTCAACCGATGAGTAGGCCAAATCACATCTGCAAAGTCCCTTTGGCCGTGTAATGTAACGTACTTACAGGGGTGATGTAATACCCTGATGCATTTCAGGGACTTGGCATAAATTTAGATTAAGTGTAATACTCTGATGCATTTGGGGGACTCAGGATGACCTTCACAGGGGTGAAGGTCATGGAGGCCAAAATACTGCCTACCAGAAGTGGATTATTTCAAAGCTATTTGGGATGGAGAATCCCCAGGATCAGTGAGGAGGTGGATGTTGGGGAGGAGGAAGAGGAGCTGTCAAAGAGCTCTCCCACGTTTGGGCAACCGGGTGGGTGAAGGTGTCAGTCTCCGAGATGAGGAGCAGGTGTGGGAAGAAGAAGATGAGCTCCATTGTGGCATGCGGAGTTTGAAGGCCCAATGTCTTCCTGGGGGTTGTCCCCTAAGGGAAAGGCCTGGACAGCCATGAGGGTCTGAGGTCATCCAGGGCGAGGGTAGCGGGTTAAAAGGAGCTGCCCGGGCAGCGGGCCTCCGCGAGCCCTTCCTGAGATCTTCCACCCCAAGCCCAGCCGGAGGTTCTCTCTCTGGACCCCGTTTCCTTCCTCTCAGAAGCCCTCCCGGGAAGGAGCCTCGCGTGCTGATCGCAGCTGCCGCTAGGGGGCAGAGCCGTCTACACTAAAAGCCGCCGCGCTCCAGCGTGCGCGTGCGGGGAGGTGCGTGAGCGCGTGTGCACGCACAGCGGGGGCTCGCTTGGCGCGGAGTCCCGCGAACTAGGCTCGCCACCCCCACCCCATCTCCCCGCTGCCGGGAGCCCCAGGCAGTCCCGGGCCAAGGGGCTCCAAAAGGTCCCCTCTGCTGGAGACGGGAAGCAGGTCCCCCCGCCAGTGCTCCACAAAGCGCCCGCCCTCCCCTGGTGTGGAAAGGGGTCTGATAGGGCGGGGCTGGGCCGGGAGCTGGGTCTCCGCCGGGGCCGGGGCCGGGGTTGACTCCACCGCTCCGCCTCAGCCCCGCACCCTCCACGCCGTGTCTCCAGCATCGAAATTCACCGCAAAATACACAACTAGTGAAGAACTGGGCTCGGGTCCCAGAAATAGGCTGCCCTTTCCAATGGGTGACGGGAATATCCTCCCTGCTTCCCGTTGCCATGGTTTCCGCTCAGCCACCAGGCAGCCTGTTGCGTGGCAGCCATTTGCCGCGACGGGATGCCGCTTCTGCGGGTGTGCAGCGGCCCGACACGCGAGGAAGAGGACAGACTGCCCCGGAGACCCGCCCGCCACGAACAAAACGCCACTGATCTAAAGGCCCCGAAGGACGGCCAATCAGGCTAGGTGGACAAATGCTAGCGTTAGCACCTGTCTGCAGGGGCGCCCTTGGCCTGGGAGCTGGGCCTGGGCCGTCAGGACTGGAGACCCGTCTTTTCTGGCCATACAAAAGAGCAAGGGGTAGCTTCCTGGCAGGTCCGGAGCTGGCACACCACAACAGAGCCTAGAAAATCACTAGGCGGTCTGAGCTCACGGCTCCACCGCTGCAGCCTTCCTGCTGGACCCAGTCTTCTCAAGGACCCCTCACAGCCCAGTGCTTTCTGTCCACCCCAGGCACTCCCTGCCCACCCTCCTAGCCTCAGTGAGTGGGAAATGTCGCCACTGCCCTCTTGTCCTCAAACTCCTGTCCTTGTTCAGCTGCTCCCTGCTCTGCCCTATCCAGAGGGGACAGGGTCAGGAGGCACCCTGGAGACCTGGCCCCAGCTTGGGCACCAAAGCCTGGGGGGGCGGGGTTGATCACACCTGGGCCTGAAGCCCCTCCAGCACTTCCTGGGGCCCTGCCGGCCATTCCAGCCCATTCCTGTTGGTGGAACTCATGACAGGGCTTGTTTATGCCAGTCACTGTGTTCTGGCACCTCCCCCACCCCGATCATTAACTTTTCTGGTCCTTTTCAGTTATTAAAATTCAGCCCACACTCACATCCCAGGGGAAACCTCCCCTCCCCATCATTGGGGCTGGAATGGACTGGAACGGAGAGGAGGTGGCCTGACCTCCTTCCCTCCCTTCCGCCCCCCTCCTCAGCCCAGGGCAGGCAGAGCTTGTGCCAAGGTGAGAGCGGCCCCATCTTTGTCTGGGTTTTTTGATGCCTGCCAATGGGGTCACCCTTTTCAGAAGCTCAGCCCCTCCTTGCTAAGGCTAAAGACCTTTTGGGGTTGGGAAGCCCTGTCCTTTCTGGGCCCCACCAGTGTCTACGGGCCCCCCTCAAGTCTCTGGCCCCCACACCTTGTGCCCTCGGCGCAGAAGGCAGCTGGGGTAAGAGTGTCCTCAGTCCTGCCAGGCCCTGCATGTGTCCTGCCTTCAGAAACCTCAGTGGGTGGACAGGCAGGTGCCTGCTCAGGAATCCGGCATGTGCCCCATCCCCAGGGGGACACACCCAGCTCTCCCCACAGCCTCCAGGAACTGCGGGCTGTGTCCACAGCTCCTGCGGGGCCTTAGTTTCTCCCAGCTTGTTGGCATTTTATGGAATAAAAACAAAGCATTCCCCTAAGGGCAGCCTGCTTCCGAGCTTCTGAGGGGAGTGTGATTCTTGCCGGGGTCAGAGGCCAAGACGAGCCAGGAGGGCACTTACACCTTTGGGACATCTTGCCCTTGTCCTTTGTTTACTCTGGAATACTTAAGGACTTTTTCACCTTTTGCATAGAGGCCTTTTCCTATGCTTATTTCTTCCTAGAAATAAGCATACTTATGAAGATATTTTGGGTTGATTTTATGGGTCCTGATGCGGTTTTTCTTTCTGCATTAGATATAGTGAAACATGCAGTGTGGTTGAGTGCAGGGCCACACTGCCTCGCTCTCCTCTCCCCTCACAGAGCCGGGCACGACGGTTACAGGCACAGGGAGCAAGCACCCTGAGCCAGAGGGGGCAACGCCAGCCCAAGGGCAAATGGGCAACCCTGTGCAAAAGGCTCCGGCAGCCAGACTGTCTACCTTGGAAGAAAGGAGAAGAAAAAGAGCCCCCAGGAGAGGAAGCCACCCCTAACCCAACTGAGAAGCAATCCTTTCACAGAGACAGAAGGGCCTTCAGTGAATTGGTTTCAAAGTGCTTGATTTCTTAAAATCAGAACAATTGATCGTTAGAGAACTGATTAAGCTACAGCCGCTGTTGAATACAAGGTAAAAATAAACTCCTTCATTTGAATTCCAAATTCAGGTTTGGAGGTGACCTGGCCATGCGGCAAACTGGCTGTGGGTGGACAAGGCTGCACACAGAGCTGGTGGGTGGACGCCACCTGGAGTCTTCTCTCCTCCCAAAATGTGGAACACAGTGTGAATGTTCCCAACTTAACACCAGGGTAGCCCAGGTACAGAGGCCGCTGAGGGGCTGGGTGTAGGTTCTCCAAGGGCCACTGCTGCGCCCAGAATGAGCTGCTAGCTCTGGATCAGGAGGAGCTGTGGGTGAGGGTTGGGGGGGTCCCAAAGGAGAGACTTGTTCAGGGGCAGCTGCAATTTACCAATGGGCGCAGAACTATTTTGACATTTTAGCCACAAGCACAGCCCTACCAGTGGGTACCAGCTGCTGTGACCGGAGAAGGCAGGGATCAGAGCCAGTCCTGGGACCCAATGTCTCCCCTCGTCTGTTACCTGGAAGAGTCATCAGGGCCCAGTGAAGACTGCTGAGGTTTCTCAGCCGTGAAAGGATCATGGTTCCTCTCCATATGGAATTCAACAGAACTCTCACCTTTTAAAATGGTCTGGTAGATACTGAGTAGGCACAAAAGGATATTTACAAAATATGTGCAAAGGTAAAGAGCGATACAGTGAACCTCTGTGTACTCGCCACCAGCTTAGAAGAGAGAAAGGTAACGCTCCCTTTGAAGGACCTTGGGTGACCCTTCTCATCGCCCCCGCGTCCCCCATCCCTACTTCAGAGGTGACCTCCTTCTAGAATTTTGCATTTACCACTCCTGTGTATTTCTTTATAGTTTCACCACCTTTGCATCCCTAAACAATGCGTTTTTTAGTTTGGCCTGTTTGGAACTTTCTATAAATGGAATCGTACTGTCTGTGTTATTCTATAACCTGCCTTTCCATTGAACGTGGTATTCCTGAGACTAAGAGCTGTAATCCATTCTTCTCGCAAGAGTTTTGTTCTGTTATGGGATTAAACTACAACTCATCTCTGCATTGTCTGCTCAGCGTATGGGGGAATTGTTCCCATTTTTTGGGCTGTTACCAGAGTCCTGATGCCCAGCACGGTTTTCACTAGTGAGCATATCCAGGGGAAATCCCTGGGCCATCATAAATGTACAGCTGCAACTTTGCTAGGCAATGACAAATTGTTTTCTTGAGTGGTTGTACCAATCCATATGCCCTCCTGTAGTGTACAAGCTTTCTAGTGCTTTCACAGCCTCGCCAACACTTGATGTTGTCAGACCTTATTTTCCACATGGATAACCAATTGTCCAGCATTATTTATTGAACATCTCCTTCCCCCACTGGCTAGCAATGCCAGCTTTGTCATATATCAAGTTTTTTGTTGCTGTTGTTTGTTTGTTTGTTTTGAGACAGGGTGTCATTCTGTCACCCAAGCTAGAGAGCAATGGCACAATCATGGCTCACCACAGCCTCGACCTCCCGTGCTCAGGTGATCCTCCCACCTCAGTCCCCTGAGTAGCTGGGACCACAGGTACCTGCCACCATGCTCAGCCAATTTTTTGTGCTTATTGTAGAGACAGGGTCTCACCATATATTACCCAGGCTGGTCTCAAACTCCTGGGCTCAAGGGATCCTCCTGCCTCAGCCTTGCAAAGTGCTGGGATTCCAGGCATGAGCCACTGTGCCCAGTTCACACTACCTTAAATATGGCACCTTTATAATAATTCTTAGAATCTGCTGAGGCAACTCCACCCAACTCCTCCTCCTCTACGAGTGTCTTAGCAATGCCATTTGCTCTTCCATATAGATTTAAGAATCACCTTGTCAAGCTCCATTTACAAAATGGCATTTAGATTACAATTGCATTCAATCTAAAACTCAAAATGGGAAGAATTGGCATGCTCAAGACATTGATTTTTCAGAGAATCCTGGATATCTAAGGTAATGGCAGCCCCGTAAATCTGGAATTCTCAACAGAGCTTCCAAACCAAAATCATTTTTAAAAAGCAAGCACAAATAAAACCACCCAAAACCCATGTCCTCAGCATAATCAGAAGACAGCATTTGAACCTCAAAGTACCTACAACAGATCAAGTCACAAGGATGCGGAAATAGATCCTCACGGGAGATACAAATGGAAACAAGTGAAGTCAACCACATATCAAATAATAACACAACCACCTTGAAAGAGAAGAAGACTCGGCACACAACCTAAATGCAATATGGGACCATATGCCCACAGGCGAAAGACAAAAAGAACTCCAGACAAACCTAGAAATCTACACAGTAGTTTTCTTCTTTGCAGAGACATGAGTGGATGCTTCTGAAACTACTTTCCAAGTATTCTAGGACTGAGCAGATACATAAATATATTGCGGATAATGGGAGCCAACTTTCTCAGCAAGAGGGAAAGAAGTTACCAACCAGCAAGTGGGAGGAAGACTAGAATGGACCTGATGCTATTGGGTTGGAATTGGATGGGTCAGTATGAACTCATGGTGGATGGATGCATAGGTAGGTAGGTAGGTAGGTAGGTAGGTAGATAGCCAAAGAAAGATGAAAGCAAGCAAGAAAGAAAGAAACAGAAAGAAAGGGGACTGCACATACATATACCTGCATATATGTATGTATTCTCTGTGTGTGTATAATTTCCCAGTAAAATTCTAAGTGCCATTATCCACTCAAAATAAATGAGGAATCCTAGGAGAAATGGCCGATTCCAGAAATGGAGACCAGGGAAACTCAAGATGAACCTAGAACATCCTGTTCTCCCAGAAAGTAAGAAACCCCCAGGTCTACACTGATACAAAGAAATAACTATAGTTGTATACTGAATAGTGACACTTGGGTCAAAAACAAACTGCACATATTACAGTGGTCCCATAAGATTATAATACCATAGGCTGGGTGCGGTGGCTCACGCCTGTAATCCCAGCACTTTGGGAGGCTGAGGTGGGCAGATCACGAGGTCAGCAGTTCGAGACCAGCCTGACCAACATGGTGAAACCCCGTCTCTACTAAAAATACAAAAATTAGCCAGCCATGGTGGTGCACGCCTGTAATCCCAGCTACTCAGGAGGCCAAGGCAGGAGAATTGCTTAAACCCAGGAGGCAGAGGTTGCAGTGAGCCAAAATTGCACCACTGCACTCCAGCCTGGGCAACAGAGCGAGACTCTGTCTAAAAAAAAAAAAAAAAAAAAAAAAAGATTATAATACTGTAATTTTGGGGATGGGATCTCACTCTGTTGCCCAGGCTAGGGTGCAATGGCGTGACGTCAGGTCACCTCGACCTCCCAGGCTCAAGCAATCCTCTCACATCAGTCTCTCTAGTAGCTGGCACCTGCCACCAAGCCTGGCTATTTTTAAACTTTTTTGGATGTTTACATACATAAAATACATACATGTTACATACATACATACTTACATATTGACAACATAGTAAGATGGGGTCTCACTATGTTGGCCAGGCTGTTCTCAAACTCCTAGGATCAAGTGATCCTCCTGCCTCAGCCTCCCAAAGTGCTAAGATTACAGGTGTGAGCCACCGTGCCCAGCCTATAATATTGCATTTTGACTGGACCTTTTCTAGGTTTAGATACACAAATACTTCCCACTGTGTTACAGCTGCCTACATTATCATGCTGTACAGGTTTGTAGCTCAGGAGCAATAGGCCATATCACATAGCCCGGGAGTGCAGTAAGCTACACCATCTAGGTTTGCATATGTGCACTCTAGGATGCTCGCACAATGATGAAATGGCCTAACAACACGCTTCTCAGAACATAGCCCCATAATTAAGCGACACATGATTGTAAAGGGGGAGAAAAGAAGCTCCTTCTCACAGAAGAAAGCCAAATAATAAATGGAGAAGGAATGATGGAAATAGGAAATCACCATTTGGCAACTATTGTAGTAATGATAGTTTCAAGCAAAAAATAATCAATGGATGAAAAAGCTAGTGGGTGAAAGATTGCTGAGGAACAGACTATTATTATACTCTCAAAATGTCTCCCCACAGAGGGAAAAGAATAGGAACTGGAAAGTAGAGACACCTGGAAGATGCCACCTTAACCACATGATCAAAGTGACCACCATCAGCAGTAGCATGGAGAAGGGTGCAGCATTTCTGAGCGATTCCCATGGAAAGTACAAAACCTGGATGGAATCATGAGGAAGCATCAGCCAAGCTCCGACACACAGAAATACTGCAAAATAATTGGCCCATGCTCTTGAAAACGTAGTGTCAAAAACCGTGAAGAACAAAGAGCGGCTCCAGACTTCAGGAGACTGAAAAGCTAGGTCAGTTGCATAGAATGTGTGCTCAGAGGTGCTTCTTTTCTGGAAATAACATTATAGAAAGGATATTATTGGCATAATTAGCAAACTCTAAGGTCTGTAGATTATAGTATTTGTTTTGTTGAGACAGGGTCTCGCTCTGTCACCCAAGCTGGAGTGCAGTGGTGTGATCATAGCTCACTGCAGCCTCAACCTCCCAAGCTCAAGCAATCCTCCCACCTTAGCCTCCCCAATAACTGGGAGCACAGATGCACAACTACATGACTGGCTAATTTTTTTAAACTTTTTGTAGAGACAGGGTCTCACTATGTTGCCCAGGCTGTAGTGCAGTGGCGTGATCATAGCCCACTGCAGCCTTCACCTACTGGGCTCGTGATCCTCCTATCTCAGCCTCCAGAGTAGCTGGGACCACAGGCATGCACCACCACACCTGGCTAAATTTTATTGTATTTTTTGTAGAAACGGGGTTTCACCATTTGCCCAGGCTGATCTTGAACTCCTGGGCTCAGGGATCTGCCCACCTTGGCCTCCCAAAGTCTAGGATTGCAGATATGAGCCGTTGTGCGCAGCAAACACTTGTAGGTGTCTATCCTTTTGATTAGAGCCCTCTTAGTATGAAGTGGTATCTCGTGTGCTTTGATTTGCATTTCTATGATGACTTGTGATGTTAAGCATCTTTTCATGTGCTCATTGGCCTCTCATACATCTTATTTGGAGAAATATCTATTCAAGTCCTTCACTCACTATAAAACTTGGGTCATTTGTCTTTTTGTTGTGGGGTTTTTTGAGGTTCTTTATATAGTCTAGATACAAGTCCCTTATCTGATATATAATTTGCAGGTCTTCTGTGTCATTTGTGAGTTGTCTTTTCACTTTTTTTTTTTTTTTTTTTGGAGAAAATGTCTTGCTCTTTCACCAGGCTGGAGTGCAGTGGCACAATCTCGGCTCACTGCAACCTCCATCTCTTGGATTCAAACAATTCTGCTGCCTCAGCCTCCTGAGTAGCTGGGACTACAGGCACGTGCCACCATGCCCAGCTAATTTTTTGTATTTTAGTAGAGGTGGGGTTTCACCACGGCCAGGATGGTCTCCACCTCCTGACCTCATGATCCACCTGACTCGGCCTCCCAAAGTGCTGGGATTACAGGCCTGAGCCACCGCACCCGGCTGTCTTTTCACTTTCTTGATACTAACATTTGCAGCACAGAACTGTTCAATTTTGATGAAGTCCAATCTATCTAGATTATCTTTTGTTTCTTGGGCTTTGGGTATCATGTGTAAGAAACTATTGCCTGGGCCGGGCACTGTAGCTCACTCCTGTAATCCCAGCACTTTGGGAGGCCAAGGCAGGGGGATCATGAGGTCAGGGGCTCAAGACCAGCCTGGCCAACGTAGTGAAACCAAGTTTCTACTAAAGGTACAAAAAATTAGCCGGGCATGGTGGCGCCTGCCTATAATCCCAGCTACTTGGGAGGCTGAGGCAGGAGAATTGCTTGAACTGGGAGGTGGAGGTTGCAGTGAGCCGAGATCGCACCATTGCACTCCAGCCTGGGTGACAGGGTGAGACTCTGTCTCAAAAAAAAAAAAAAAAGAAAGAACGAAAGAGAAGAAAAAAGAAACTATTGCCTGATCAAAGGTCATGAAGATTTACACCTACGTTTTCTTCTAAGTGTTTCATAGTTTTGGTGCTTACATGTGGGTCTTTGATCCATTTTGAGTGAGTGTTTCTGTTTGGCGTGAGGTTGAAGTTCAGCTTCATTCTTTGGCATGTGGATGTTCAGTTGCCCCAGCACCATTTGTTAAAGAGATGATTCTTTCTCCCATTGAACGGTCTTGGTATGCTTGGCAGGAATCAACTGACCATTGATATGTGGGTTTTTTCTGGACTCTCCAATTCTATTCCATTGATCTGTGAGCCTTTTCCTGTGTCAATATACCATGCAGTCTTGATTCCCGTAGGTTATCCTAAAGTTTGTATTTGATAATTCCACTACGGGTCTTTTTCTACTGTCTGCTATTTCCGCTGCTCTCATTCATATTGCCTTCTCTCTTCATATGCCTAGTTATTTTTATTGTTTACCGAACATTTCAATTGCAAACCTTTTTATAGTGATAACTTAAGGACGAGGACAATGTCATCTTCCTCCAGAGAAGATGCCACTTGGCTGTGCCAGCCTCTGAGGATGCCAGCAATCTAAGGTTAGTCGCCCTAATCCCTTTTTGAGTATTGAGAGGCTGAAAAGCTAGCTAAAAGTACTAGGAGACTCTTTCTATTGCTGGATCACCTTTACTCCTAGGGAACAGCCCTACAGGGTCCCCACCAAAATGAGAGAGATGTGCCAGGGTGTTCCATTAGCAGGTCCTGGTTCTCGTGCCTGTCCTGCTAGTCCCAGGAGCTGTCAACAGTCCTGGACAGTCCGTACTCCCCCTGCTCTCAATCTCCAATCACCCTCGGGGTGTGAGCAGCTGCAGACACTGGCCTCGCCTCCCTAGCATCCTGCCCTGGAAGGTCTTCATCCTCTTGCTCTGTGATGCTTCAAGCAGATGACTTTTATATTTTTCCAGCTTTTCTAATTGCCCTCAGTAGGAAGGAGGCACGAATTCACTAATGCATCATTATCACAAGTGGAAGTCCTTCACTGAATTCTTCAATTCAATTACCATATTTTCCACTTTTAAAAGTATAATTTGGTTCATTTTAATATATCCCTGGCTGTTTTCATAGAATGCTTCCCTTTTTGATATTTAACCCCCTCTTCAATTTCTCTTAACATATTAAGCACACTGACGTGATGCTCTGTAGCTGATCATCTCAGCATTGGCTGTGGGAGCTGTGCTCTGCTGGCACTCACTCATGGAGCGGTTTCCTTTTTTACTTGTGTGTTTGGATTTTTTGACTGGATATTTTCCTTCTCAGATCTTCACAGTGGGAATACCTTGAGACCTGGTTGATGGTGGGTCCCTCCAGAGAGGATGTGCATTGTTTTCTGATAGTTTGGGCACTCTAACCCAGAACTCTTTTTTTTTTTTTGAAACAGAGTCTCACTCTGTCACCTAGGCTGGAGTGCAGTGGTGTGACGTGGTTCACTGCAACCTCCAACTCCTGAGCTCAAGCAATCCTCCTGTCTCAGCCTCCAGAGTAGCTGGGACCACAGATGCCATCACACCCAGCTAATTTGTTTTGTATTTTTTGTGGAGATGAGGGTCTCTCTATATTGTCCAGGCTGGTCTTTAACTCCTGAGCTCTAGTGATCCTCCCATCTTGTCCTCCTAAAGTGGCGAGATTATAGGCAGCACACCTAGCCCAGAAGTATTTTAAACCAAATTCTCAGTTTGAGGAGTTTTTGGCCTATCTGGGTCACATAGTGCTGGCTTCTGAGTACAAATACTCAAGAGGAGATATTTTCCCCTCCTCCTCATGCCAGGCTTGGAAATGACGGATGTGATGAAGAAGTCGTGGTCAACATTTCCAGTTCATCCTGACGATGGTGGCAATACCTTTTATGGTCCCACCTTCATTCAGATGCTGGTGGAAGGAGTTCCTATTAGACTTCTCATTTTGCAAATCCTGGGCTTTGTCATCTGTCCCCGCAATCCATGAGGCCATGAAAACTGAAGCCCAAAGTCACCAGGGTCTGCAAATGCCCAAGGGTGACAGCCTCACTGTTCTGGTTACCTCTCAGAGTTCCAGCTTTGACTTAATTTTTGGACTCTGGGAATTTCTTACTTCTATACCATATCATTGGTGCATTTTAAAAAATGATTTTAAGGCTGGGTATGGTGGCTCATGCCTATAATCCCAGCACGTTAGGAGGCTGAGGCAGGAGGATCACTTGAGCCCAGGAATTCGAGGCCAGCCTAGGCAACAGAGTGAGACCCCCATCTCTATACAAAATTAGCCAGGCGTGGTGATACCTGTAGTATCAGCTACTCAGGAGGCTGAGGTGGGAGGACTGCTTGAGCCCAGGAGGTCAAGGCTGCAAGAGCCAAGATCATGCCACTGCACTCCAGCCTCGGCAACAGAGCCAGACTCTGTCTCAAAAACATTGAGATGATTTTAAAATATTTTTATTAGATATTTAGTTGTTTTCATCAGAAGGGTCATGCAGAGCACCTAGTCTATAATTGTAATGAAAACAGAAATCAGCTTTTACCTTTTGAAATGTCACAAAACTGACATGCATGCTCACATAAAACAGCTCCTTTCTTGGCTTTCTCATTGGAAAAATCGATACATTCAGTTGGTTTTTTTGTTGAAGGGGTGGCCTTGTATTTTTCTTTCATAGATATTTTTGCAACAATAATTACACATTTATTTATTACGTGTGTCATTAAATGACTATCCTCCACTTGATAATAACAAGACCACATCTGTTTGATTCTCTCCTCTATCAATTAGGTTGAGGTTCAGCTACACAGATGACCAAAAAAATGCATACAAATGGGGGAGAGGGAGGGAGGGAAGGAATCTTCCAGACTTGACAAGTAAAAGTGATTATTTGCAATATCAAAGTACTGGAAACGCTGCCGCCATCCATCAGCTGAGCCTGTTTGAACAAGCTGGGCCTGACCTGCGTGTTAGAATACTATGCAGCTAGAGCCAGCGTGCGGCCCGGGGCGCCTCCAGCATACCAAGATACACCCAAAAGTGAGGCACACGAAAATATGCCATTTTTGTATTAAAATGGGGGAATATGAATGCACATATATTGTTTAATGAAAAATGTTTTCCATGATATAAAAAAAATTGAAAAGAAAGATCACTGCCATCCCTAAGAATCAAAACCAACAGAAACAGATGAACCAAACCATATAAAAGTTGATGACATAATCATATATAGAAGTATTTCAAGTATCTTGAAAACACAATATTTTGGTTGGCCGCGAGCAGTGGCTCAAGCCTGTAATCCTAGCACTTTGTGAGGCTGAGGCAGATAAATTACTTGAGGTCAGGAGTTCAAAAACAGCCTGACAAACATGGTGAAACCCCATCTCTACTGAAAATACAAAAATTAGCCAGGTGTGGTGGTGCATGCCTGTAATCCCAGCTACTCGGGAGACTGAGGCAGGAGAATCACTTGAACTTGGGAGGCAGAGGCTGTACCAAGATTGTACCACTGTGCTCCAGCCTGGGCAACAGAGAAAGACTCCATCTCAAAAAAAGAAAAGAAACACAGTATTTTTATTGTACACACCTAGTGGGATATATGTGGGTTTTTGAAACAGGATCTTGCTTTGTCACACAGGCTGGAGTGCGCCTTGATCTCCTGGGCTCAAGTGATCCTCTTATCTCAGCCTTCTGAGTAGCTGGGACTACAGGTGCACACCACCACAACAGCTAATTCTTTGTTTAACTTTTTGTAGAGATGGGGCCTCACTCTCTTGCCCAGGCTGGTCTTTAACTCCTGGGCTCAAGTGATCCTTCTGCCTTGGCCTCCCAAAGTGCTGGGATTGCAGACATGAGCCACCATGCCCAGCCCCTAATGGGATAAGAATGAAAAGAATTGCAAAGAAATCTGTAATGGTATTCAGTAATGCCTAGGTGTGGTCTCTCTGAATACATTTCCCCCTAAAAGGAACTGGGGTTCCTTGGAGTGATGTGTATATGCATGTCTAAAGTAGAGAGTGAAGATGAGCCAGGCGCCCCCACTGGCCATGGAATAAAGCACGTGACATATGCCAGAGTCAGATTTTTTTTTTTTTGAGACAAAGTCTCACTCTGTCTCCCAGGCTGGATTACAATGGCACAATCTTGGCTCACTGCAACCTCCGCCTCCCAGATTCAGCCAATTCTCCTGCCCCAGCTTCCTGAGTAGCTGGGATTACAAGCTTTTGCCACCATGCTCAGCTAATTTTTTTGTGTTTTTAGTAGAGACGGGGTTTCACCATGTTGGTCAGGCTGGTGTCAAACTCCTGACCTCAGGTGATCTGCCCGCCTCGGCCTCCCAAAGTGCTGAGATTACAGGCATGAGCCACCGCGCCCAGCCCAGAGTCAGAATATGCTTAACGATGGGTCACTTGCTGAAGTTGTTGGGGACTGGCTTGTGACTCTGAAGGGTGATACACAGAAAGAAGACTCGCATGGCTATCTGGCTTTTCCTGACTCACCTGTTTTGCATGGTGATCAAACAGTCGATGAGGGAAAGGTCTTTTGTTACAGAATTCCAACTAGGAAATGCAGGAAGCATTATAGAATCAAAAAACCACCATTTTTTAACCCTAAATAATGGAAGTAGGTGCTAAAAGTAATGGGCAAAAGGACACCAGAGAATTCTATAAAGGCCAGATCAGGCCAACATCACCTGAATCTCCTGATCAGTCTTACCGTCATCAAGAGGTACATGCAAAGGGGCTCAGTGTCACCAGCCATTAGGGACACACAAACCAAAACCACAGTGCAGTAGCATCGCACACCTATCCCATGGCTGAAATAAACCGTAGCAGATGCCAGAATGGGTGTGGAGAAACCAGCACTTACCCATTGCTGGTGGATATGTCAAACGGGACAGCCACTCAGAAAAGCAGTTGGCAGTTTCTTACAAAAATACGCATCTATAAAGGGGTAGCACAGGGAGCTTTGTGGTGAGGAAACCGTTCTGTAATTTGATTGCACTGGCAGTTACATGAATCTACACAGTGATAAAGTTGCATAGAGATGCGCGCACACACACACGAGTGCATGCACACAGGAGACACCTGAGCATTGACGTCACGTCCGGGTTCCAGTTGTGCCTCAGGTGTTCAAGTAGCCAGTGTCTGAGGGACCTGTGGGGAGGGGCCACAGCCTCCCAGGCACTTCTCACCAGGGTCCTTGTGAATCTAATGGTTTGAAAAGAACATGTTAAAAAATATTCCAGGGGAAAAAAGAAAACTACAAATGAAAAACATGGCCAAAATGTTGATGTCAGCTGATGGATCCTCAGGGTTTCATGAACTCTCTTTTAGTTCATGTTTGAACTTTTCCATGATAACCCGTTTTCTTAAGACTCATCACTAAACCAGTGTCTGTTGAATGAATAAGTGAAGTATTAATGAGTAACTGCAGTCCAGCTCTGTCCTTCCAGAGATAACGCCAGCGAGATCCCGCAAGGGGAGATGATTGCTCAAGGTCACGCGGAACAGTCAAGGCTACTGAGATCCTGTCTAGCTCTTTCTCAATGTGTGTTTTTAACTTTACACAAGCAGTACATTATTTTTAAAGGAAAAGTGACCATAAACTGAAGGCTGCAACATAGGAGGGGGAAGGGCAGAGGGAGACCCAGGATGCCAGCTTCGCCCAGGGGCAGGGACAAGGCAGACAGCCTGGGGGCATGGGGGGCTCTGCTGTGAGAGCATTTCTGCAGGACGAAATCACTCCAACACTGGCTGTGTTTGGACATCTTGAGAGAACATTTCCACACACGGATGGGGTCTGGGGTTGAGTCCGTGATACGTGCAAACAGCAACCCAAAGGACAATGATTAACTCCTGGGAAAACAAAATGCAGTTTCTATGGCTCCACTGTGAATGACATTTATGTGGCCGCATAATTTCCCAGCACTGGGATAGGAAGGGATAGAACAGCAAATGTTTGGGGGATGGGGCTGACAGAAGCCTTGGAGGAGGCCCCCAAGACGTGGCCAGACCCTTGGCTTGGCACACTCCTGCCCCCCCATCCATCACGCCCTAGAGTTCCCTGACTGACGCCACTGGACCTGCTGCCCCCACAGCTCTGCTTCCTGCCAGCCTCCAGATGGCCTGTCCTTGCCCCCTGTGTTTGCTCCCTCCCGAGGTCGGCCCCTCTGCAAGGACACCTCCCCTCCCCTCTGGCTAGGTTAGGTCAGTCACAAACAGGGACGCCTCAGGCACCTACCTGTACCTGAGCCCAGCCACCGACACATCCGGACCCCAGAAGGGCCCTCAGGTCTCCAGAGCCAAAGCAGGCAAGGGCGACGGAGCGTGTGACTTCCGTGGCTGGGCCAGGGGGAGGGGGGTCTCCACGGCAGGGTTCAGCCCTTTCACACCTCAGCGGAAAGCAGCCGCCCCGTCAGCACCCACACGCTGCTGTCCTCAGAAACGGGGTGCCTGTCAGGCTGTGCTACTCCCCAAAAGATGTGTCCACGTTCTGGAGCCTGTGAGTGGGACCCCATTAGGAAACAGGGTCTCTGGAGATGTGGTGACAGTAAGGCTCTCGAGATAAACTCATCCTGCATGATGAGGGGAGTGAATCCAATGACAGGCACCCTTCTGAGACACGGGAGAGAGAGGAGAAGGCCATGTGGAGATGGAGGCAGAAACTGGGGCCCCTGGGAGCTGGAAGAAGCGGGAAGGGTTCCCCCTAGAGACTCAGCCCTGCGCACACCTAGATCTTGTAGCTTCCAGAGCCATGAGGGAATAGATTGCTGTGTCTGAAGCCCCAGGGCCCACGGTCATTCTCATGGCAGCCACAGGACACTCGTTAGAAAAAGCCCCCTGAAGCACATGAGTGATGGGGTCCGTGGATCAAGGGTGGCCAACCACAGCCAAGCCCCAGGGCCCCTGGCTGGGCAGACTGGACCCCACAGAACCATGCCACGAGGAACACCCCCTGACCTGAAGGACAGGTCCCTGTCAGAACTGGCTCAGGAGGAACTCACCGACTGGGCCACCGGAAGGACGTCTGGGGACACAGCCAAGATGGGGGGAGGACAGGCAGCCGGGAGTCCCTCCAGCTACATCTTGCTCACACTCCCTCGCCTCCTAGCCAGACTTCTGGAAAGCCTGGTCCCACTTGACAGTCACCCGTTCCAACCTGATGTCACCCCCCCCTCCTCCTTTACCCCTTTTGGGAAGTTCCCTTGTCTCTCCTATGACCCTCCTCCAGGGCCTGGTGCTTCAGCTCCATAACCTCTGGCTTCAAGTAAGCGGGAGGGGCAGGAGGGAACTGGGATGGCTCAGCAGCCCATTTACAGCGGTTGGCACCATGGACAGGCGGAATGAAGGGTGCAGCCAGGTGACACCAAATGTGGGTTAACTGCAAGGAAGGAGGGAAGGGAAGGCCACGGCAGAGACGTGGAGCCTGTGGACTGCGGGCCAGAGGTTCTCTTGGGCAGACCCACCCCACTGAAGGCTACAGGCTGGCCAGAGCCCCAGCACTTCCCAGGCCGAGGGAGCCCAGGATCAGCATGAAGTCCAGTGGCCACAGGCATTGCCACTCAGGGCCCCCCAGGTACCAGAGGACAGGAGGTTGCCAAGTCAGGGACCTGCCACAGCCATGCTTGTTCTGAGGGGCTCAGAGGATGCCTGGGCCCAGGTGCACCCTGGCTTAGAATAACTTGACCTTCATTTGGGTAACTTCTGGCTCCCCAGCTAGGATGGCCGTGTCATGAAGACAGCCACTTGGTCGAGTTCACTTTTCTATCACCAGCACCTAGCCCAGCACATTGGCACATCACAGGTGCTTCAATATGTATTGAATGAATGAATGAATGAATGAATGAATGAATGAAAAGGTCCAGTATTTCCTGCAGGGAGCAAAGGGTGGCCTGCGCAGCCTCCGAAATGGATGGCTGTCGTTGAGGCATGGCTGGTATGCCCTCCCCCTCTTTGAAGGGTAGATGGTGGACGTGGGGGAAAGGGCCTTCCGCTCACTGCCCTGCAGCCAAGTCTCTTCCTCACGGTCAGTCTTCTCGCACCACCCCTCCGGGCATTGGCCCAGAAGCCACTTGCAAAGCAGCCACTGCCCGGCAGGTCAGCAGTCCAAGGGGTGAGACAGCCCCTGGTAGAGCCAAGGGAGGAGAAAGAGCTGGAGTGTAAAGGTGGGTGAGGAGGGGCTGGGGAGGAAGGTGGGGGTCTGGGCGTGGGGAGGTCCCCTCTCCTCTCTGGGTCCCTGCCACTCCCCACAGTCTGGCTCCTCAGCTCCAGTCTCTCATTCTCCCCTTGGCCCAGGATGGGTAGGTGAGGTAGCCGGGGCACAGGAGAGCCGTGGTCCTGCCTGCTGTGCTGGGAGCACCTGCCAGGCTAGAGGCAGCTCCCTCCTGGGGGCAGGACAGCAGCAGGCCCGCAGATCGCCCAGGAGGCAGGTCCAGGGTGAAGCCAAATCGTCCATGGGAAGTGAGCGAGCCCCGCAAAGGGCCGAGCTAGTGGAGAAAGGCCAGACCAAAGGGGGCTGTGGGCCAACTTCACAGCAGGGCAGGGACCCTCCCCGCAGGGCTAACTGTGGAGCCAAGTGGTCCACAGGAGGTGGAAGGAGAGTGGGGGGCCTCCTCTGCCTTGGCTGGCTCAGCTGGCCAGGCTGGCTGCGGAGTCCTGGGGACAGAGGCCTTTCCCACGCGTGCATCTGGTTGAAAAAGGAGGTTCAAAGAGTTTAAGCATCCTGATCTGGAGGACAGGGATATTAGTGCTCTGGATTCACCAGGTGTCAGTGTCCCCTTCATATACTGAGGGCTCAGTGCTCCCATGTCCCAGCCTTGCCCACCCAGTCCTGGTCGCTGGAAGCTGAGCACGAGGCAGGCGCCCCCTTGGCCGCTGAGAAACCAGAGCCCAGAGGTTTCTTTTCTTCAGAGACCCTGGGCCTTGTCCAGGAGCAGTTGGCCTGCAGCAAGTAGCCCTCGGCAGGCCTGTGCTCCCAGGAGGAAAGCCGTCCATCCGGGACTTAGAGGAAGGGCGGGGACGCTGCTCGGGGAAGCTCCGGCTGCAGGAAGCAGGG